>OVAN01011654.1:0-14481 GCA_900406275.1 Anastatica hierochuntica | reverse complement strand
GAGAGAAGGGAAAGACAGACGGCAGAAAGCCTTAGTTGCTATGGAGTTTGAGTGCTTCCCCTGGCCTATGGTGTAAAAGGATTCGCACCTTTTCTAGCCCGGTCCCAATGAACCGATCAATGTCTATATATATATATATTAACTCCTCCGTTTGAGTTTTGGAGATAACACATAACCAAAAACCCTAAAAATAAGAAATAGACAAATTGTTTGTCTATTTTTAAGATCTGATCTCAACGGCGCTAGCATCCCGATTCGATCTAGTTTGTGTGCGTGTGGATACCGGTAGAGGTATGACACTTGGAGTGTTTAAAACCTCGATCCAAATCCATATCAGACTTCCGTTGTGTATTTTCCAGGTATATTCGATACGCCGTAGATTAGATTCAAAGTCAATAATTTGCATGGTTCTTGAGAATAAAGTTTGTAAATATATATATAAAATTTTTATAAATAGTTACGAATTCCTTCACCTTGTTCGGCGATTCACAGTTCGGCGAAGGTCTTCAAAGAATCAGAGAAGCTGAGGACCTTGCTATGTGGAGTTCAACGAGGCTAACAGAGGAAGAATCAATCGATTGTTGGTGATGTTGCGATTTGAAGAAAGGAGAAATCGGAAGCATCGCAGATCTGGAAAATTGGTGGAGTCTAAGAACGTTCAACATTGGAACTTCAAGTTAGACATACAAAAGGATGTTTCGAGATTATGCGATGTCAAGAACACAAGAAGCAAAGCATACGAGTTTGTTCTTGTTAAAAGACGTCAAAGGTAGAGGATATGAAATTCACGAGTCAAATCCAATCGAACAAGGGACTGGTTGTGAAATCAAATTAAATCTGTAAGTTATTCTCTCTAATGGCTCTAGAGTATTTCGTCTTTGTGAGTTATAGTGTAAGAGATTCACAAAGATAAAGTTGAAATCATGAGAAGTTTAGACTCAAGAATTTGAAGGAAGAACACTTAAGAAATTGGTGTTGTTATGGATTTGCGGTTTCTAGATTGATTTAAGGATGGACAAAGGTATGAGGTGGATTTCTTCACAGGTTAAATATTGATTCAAATTCAGAAAGTATGAGATGAAGGTTCTTTGTCTCAAGAACAGAATCATAATTAGTTCATTAGTTTCTCAAGGATCGAATCGCGAAGATGGTTTGTACATTTCTGTTGCATTCACAAGAAAATGTTGTGATGCTTGTTTTATACGTTTTTGGATGGTCATGTTCTTGCAAGAATCGAAAGAATGGAGTTTGCTAGATCACAAGGAACGATGTTATTTCTACAAAGACTGGTTAAGGCTCAAATTTGGTGTCAAATTGTGTGTTGGTCAATTCGTTTGTGGAAGCTAAATGCAGTTTGTGGTTTCAGAAGTTTAAAAGAATGCAGTTGGTGACACTAAAGAATCGGATGTGTAGCGGACACCTTAGAAGGAGGATTAGTATTTGTGTTGTCAGAGGCAATTTTGAATATCTATTAATGACTCCAAGATTTGGGTTTTAAAAGGAAAATGCAAGAGGGTATGAAATGAAACAGGTTAAGAGCTTCAAAGATTCAATGAGGGTAAAGATTTAAGAAAGGGTTTGAGTACAGATTCGACTTAAGTGTTTAAGGATCAGATTCTTGTGAATTTGTTGAGCTCACAGGTTGTGATAACAAGTCTCAATAGGGATTATCATGGAGCTTGGAGATGTCTTGTAAGTTCAAAGGGAAATGGATTAGGCAGAAACATTGTTGTGGTTTATTTAGTGGCTCATTAGTGATAACAACAAGTTTTTATTTCTCAGAAGTGAAAAAGTTAAGGTTTACGTAAAGAGAGGATGAGAGTCATCAAGTAAAGAAAGAAGCATAAGAATCATATCTCAAGAAGCAAGTAGCTGGAGCAAATAGGAGTTTGTGTGGAGAACATATAATTATTTGCTGGAACAAAGGTTATTTGTGGTGAAAGCTTTAGTGATATAATGCGACTGCTAGAAGCTCATATATTCGGTGAGAGTATTATAAGTGGTAAAGGCAAGCTCATGATATTTTCAAGTTGTTCGCTTGGGAGGTTTCTGCAAAAGGCTAAAGGTGATGTACTCTTGACTAATCTGATTAGAATTGAGTTTTTTAAAGAAATCAGTGAGGATGTACAGGTTTATGGCTTTCTTGATTCAAGGAAAATGAGTCAAAGAAGTTGAGTTATGTTGGTTATAGGTTAACTCAACATGAAGACTCAAGTTTCAAGTCTGGCTAATTTGTCTAAAGATACTGCTCATGCAGTCGCATTGTTTTTGGTGGGTTAAAACAGGGATGGCATGAGAAGGGAGTCAGTGTGTCTTGGGCTACAAATAAGTACTAAATGATCGAAGAATTTGATGGTGATTCCGCTTTGGGTTAGAAGATAAGATTTAAAAGCTTCAAGAAGATGCCACCGTTCTTGGCTTCTTCAAGTATAAGTGGTGAGTAGAAGTAGCAGGAAGATGAAGATAAATATGTCATAAGGTCTGACATATAATTTCAAAGGAGAAGCCAATGTTTGTAAGTCTATTTCACAGAACGGATAGGTGAATCAAAGATGACAGTGCAAGAAAGTCTAAAAGTAAAACTGATTGAACAAAATAAGGGCTGAAAGGTATTTGTTCCAGATGGAGTCTCTACAAGTATTGTAGTTCACATCGGCAAATGTTTTTTGCCTTCAGGTGGAGCAATTTTTTTAAGGAAAATTTTCATATTATCTTCAGCTAGTAATGGTTGAAGATTTGTAATCAGCGTACACGAGAAGAGTAAAAAGATTCATCTTGTGGTTTTGTGGTAATAAGAAGAGGGAGTCATGGGCAGTTGAATGTTGATAGGTTTAAAGCTCAACAAGCTAATAGTCTGAAGAAGAAAAGAAGAAGTTTCATGTTTACTTTACAGGAGGAGGCTGTTGGAAAGCACATTCAATGGCCAAGAAGCTGCATGATATTCCCTTCAAGATCAGAAACATTCATGTTTCAAGCAAGACATATGAGTTACTATCAAGGTTGAAGCATGTGACGAGAAAGAAATAATGTTCAGGAAGAATAAACTGCATTTGGATACATAAAAAGGGGAACTTTCAGTTTGATTCTTTTCATCTGAAAAGACTTGGAATTGATCTTTGTCCAGGGTGTTCTTTGAAAGACTATCAAGTGATGTTTCAAGTATCAAAGTAATGATACAACAAGTCTGGTAGTCAAAGAGAGATACTACATGGTGAATTTTGAAAAGCAAGAGAGGCAAAGATGCCAAAGCTACTTTTTATGAGTAAAGTGTTGTAGGTTGTTGTGACATAGGTTTGTCTATGAGAAGTCACAAGTCTTGTGAGGATGAGACATGATTCAAAGACGTTAGTACTGGTGCAAGGAAGTCTAAGAGTGAAGTTGATTGAACAAAATAAGGGCTGAAAGGTATTTGTTCCAGGTGGAGTCTTTACAAGTATTATAGTTCAATCAGCAGATGTTTTTGGCTTCAGGTGGAGCAATTAATTTCAGTAAAATTTTCAGATTATCTTCAACTTGTAATGGTTGAAGATTTGTAATCAGCGTACACGAGAAGAGTACAAAGATTCGTCTTGTGGTTTTGTGGTAATAAGAAGAGGGAGCCACAGGCAGCAGAATGTTGACAGGTTTAAAGCTCAACAAGGTAATAATCTGAAGAAGAAAAGAAGAAGTTTCAGGTTTACTTTACAGGAGGCAGTTGGAGCTGAGAGGCGTGTCCTGTTGACAACGAAAGCGGAGTAAAGAAATGCTCAAAGTTACACCAAGTAACTGTAAGTTCAGTCTCAAGATTAAATTTGTTATATATTAATCGTTTGTTAAGATTTTTATGTAGGTTGAATCAAAGTTTTCTTCAGGATTACAAGCATGAGTGATTCAAGTAAAAGAATTAAGTCTAAGCTAGTATGGTTATGATTTTCTGAAATTCATTCAAGTTTGAATTGGAATCAGTTTCGGGCAGCGGATTTTATGGATCTTTGGTTACAACATAATTTTTTGTTTGCAGTTTCTTACAGAGAAGGACTATGTAAAGAATGAATGGGGGTGATCCACTAGTTAGAGGTTGAGCTTATGAAGCTCTTGTTGAATTAACATGTCTGCAGGGTGTGTGTAAATTGTTGATGGTGCTAGTGCTGGTAAGGAGTTATTCCAAGGTTTGAAGTTATGGAAAATGCCAAAGAAGAATCAATGGAAGAGCTTGCATAATAGAAATTTTTATTAGAGTTGGATTATGAAACTCAAGAGGACATGAGGATGTCAATGACTCTGGAAAGGCAGTGCGAGGCATGTCACAACTAGAGTTCATTAAGTAAAGTCTGGCTCATTGATGGTGGTTCAAGTATTTGAAGATTGAATTGTCAAGGACAAAGCTGAAGGTTTTGAAGGTATTAAAGGGAAGTTTCAGTGAATTCTTCAAGTTGGACACAAGCCAGATGCGTTGAATAAATAAGTTTTAAGGATAATAGGAGTTCATTCAAGAGAAAGAGTTGAGCAATTTTGCTCAAGATCAGAAGTTGAGGAGTTTACTCAGGAGAATAAATGATCGAATGAGTTTACTCAAAATATGAAGAACTAAGTGGTTTACTTATAAGATTATGAAGTTGTGTGGGTTTACACAAAGAGCTGAAGAAGATGAGCGGGTTTGCTCAAGTACCAGAGAGGAAATCCAAGAAACTAAATAAGAGCATGAAGATCAAAGACGAGGTGGAGATTTGAAGAATTGTGTCAGTGATCTTTGCTAAGTGTGATGAACATTTTGAAGCAACTAAAGGATTCGACTCAAGCTAAGACTCGAGCCAAGTAGTCAAGGATGCACGTGAGAAGCGTGTGACTTAAGTTGTATTTGGTTTAATCCAATTAAGGGCAAAAGGGTAGATTCCTTAGCTTATGTTAGATCTTCTTCTTCTTTTCTTTTTCTCGAGAGAGTTTGTTACGGTGATGGTGAGAGAGCTTTGTAACAGAGAGATAGAGAGAGCTTGGGCAAGAGAGAGAGAGAGAGAGAGAGAGAGAGAGAGCTTGAGTGAGAGTTGTTGATTGGGAAACACTCACGGTTCACCCCAAGTTTCTAGTGTATTTCTGGAATCCCTCCGACGAGATATAGGTTTCCGTTTCGAAACTAAACTCATTAAATCCTTGTCTTGTTAAGTTAATGCTCAAGCGATTAGGTTCTTCGGATCTCCATCAAGGTCATTGCGAGCCGAATCATATTCTTTATCCTCACAGTTGCATTAGAGTCAACAGAGGATGATTTCCTAACTATATTGAAACTTTTTCACCAATCAAGTATCATAGGACACCAAACAAGATACTACTACTTTCATCTTGGTGGGTAGCAGCATAAGTATTCGTGTAATGGACCAGATCCAGAAGTTAATGAATCTCCTGCGGTCAAATAAGTTTGAGTTGAACTTCTTAAATTCTAGGTATGCGCGCCTTTATAAGATAACCTCTTGTGTTATTTTTATGCATCTGAGAGCTTACGCGTCAAAACTATGTCGGAATCTCGAGAAACGTGAGGGATCTGACGATTTTGTCACCAACCAAAGCCTCATATTGCTTTTCATCACTCGGTCATCAGAATCAGAGAAAAGTACGACAAGGCAAATCTCTAAATTGTTCTTTTTTTCCTTAAATCTTTAAAAGATCGACCTCTGTACCCATGTAGAATTATGCGACGCACAATATACCGTTAGAAAGATCTCGCCGACCAATCGCAATTCTGACCGACTATGCCTCCGCGCATGCTCCAGCCGAAGTTTCGTACGTGTATCCAACTCGTAGAATCGTCCTCCACGTGTGATGTACATGCACTACCGTCCGCCACTAAAGTCGTGTGTCACTGCAGCCGTTCGTTACTGCATCCATTCTCCAGAGTTGCCATCTCATCCACCTCTACCTGGAAGCTACCGTCGCTGCTAAAAACTTTTTCGGTAAACCGCTATGGGCAGTTGTTACCTGTACACCATACCGGTTGTCTCGAAAAACCACCTTAGTGAGTCAATTTGGTGTTGAGTGGATCGGATCTTGGGCCTTTATGAATTTGGGCATGTAGCTAATGAAACATATTTAGGCCTTGTGTTTTGGGTTAGCTCCAATTGGAACTAAGGTTGGATCCTAGGTCATGATCAGGATCTTAAATCGGGTCTAATATGCCAAATAGACAGACTGATGATTCAATGTTGCCATGTCGAATTCATGTTGATGTGTCAGAATGGTTCACGTGTTGGAATGACGCTGACTATGTTGAACTAGTTGACCGGTTTGACCCGTTGGGCCGCATTTATGTATGAGTCGTTTTCTTCCGTTCCGAGTCTATTCTGATTGGAGTTTTGCTTTGAATTCAGATGCAAACTCTACCATCTGAGATCCAATAATTTCACTTTTTCTTCCAATTTCTAAGGTGAGGAGGTACCACGTAACCCCTGTAGACTCTTTTCTTAGCTATCAATTATTGATAAGGTAACACCGGGTCATGTCTTGTTTATGTGTTTGAGTCTGATTGGAGTCTTGTTTATTTTGGAGTCTTAATTAACTTGAATAGGTTGTTAGATGACCTCATCATTGGTTGTTTTGCTTGTTGGTTGCTATTAGTGTGATATACTTGTAGTTTCGGCGAGACTTGGCGGGGAATAGAGATGCGAATTTCTATACTCCATATTCGTCTTTGAGTAGGGTACGACAATAAGTCTATCACAACCGTAACCCTGACAGATCAAATAAGGCTCCTATGGTCACTTAAGCCATCTGACTAAGCCTCTCTGGCGGGTGTTGGGTGCTTTCGGTTTTGTGTTTATTGCATGTTTCTAGAACTAGTATAACAGTATTATTTGCTGAGTCAGGTCTACGAAATTGTATGTGCAATAATTCACCCCTCGCTTAGTTATTCACTTGTCACTAACCCATCTTTTTTCTTTTTTCGTTCCACGTAAGACTAACTAGAAGTCAGACGAACTAGTTAGTTTTGGTGCCTTTTTTTTGGTTGATGTGTGAGATCTTGTAGGAGGCTCACCACACACAATTCTCATCCATCATGGTAGAACAAAGATGTATCGAAACCTGAAGCGGTACTATCATTCGGGTGGTATAAAGAGGGATGTAACCACCTGGGTTTCTAATGCTAGACATGCCAATTGGTAAAGGCAGAGCACCAAGTTCCTAGTGTATTACTGAAAAATTTTCCATTGCTGGAGTGGATGTTGGATACGGTGATTATTGACTTTGTTACCAGATTTCCAACCATTGGTGGTGGGAAAATGCCATTTGGGTGACCGTGGAAAGACTCACTAAATTTGTTTATTTCGTGGCGATTAAAAAGAGATGGCAAATCAGTCGGAGCAAAAGTATTTGGATTTAATTGTGAGGTTGCATTGGTTACCTATGAGTATTGTGTATTACAGTGATGTGAAACTCACATCGCCGTTTTGACTAGATTTTCATAAGACATTGGGGACTAAGATCCACATGCGTACAACTTATCATCCGAAAATAGATGGACAGTCAGAGCGGAAAATTTTGATTTTAGAGGATATGCTAAAGGCTTATGTTCCTGACTAGGAAGGCAACCTGAGCAAGTATTAACCGGTGATAGAGTTTTCCTTTAACAACAATTATCATGCCAACATCAAGATGTCACCGTATGAGGCTCTTTATGGCAGGCGTTGTCGTATCCCGTTGTATTGGATCAGAGTGGGGGAGTGCCAAAACCTAGAACTAGAGTTGATTCAAGAGATATTAGGGCAAATAGAGTTGCTCAGAAGTAGGATTAAGAAAGTCCATGACCGTCAGAAGAGCTATGCAGTTAACCGCATGAAGGATCTAGAATTTGAGGTAGGTGACTTAGTTTACTTGAAGATGAGGATGTTCTAAGGGAGAGTTAAGTAACAGAAGCTGAAGAAGATCTAGTCGAGATACATGGGACCATATCCTAACTTAAATAAGATTGGAGCAGGGGCTTATCACCTAGAGTTGTCATTAGATTTTCTGAGTTCGACGACACCTTTCCTGTGTCAGTCCGGAGGAAGGTTTTCAAAGAGTTTGAGTTCATTTTGCAAGCACAACCTAGTGAAATTAGGAAAAACATGTCCATGTCGAGCTTAACAGTAGAGCTTTTAGAATGCCAAGAGCAGGAGCTTCCGGGAAGGATGGCCATGATGGTTAAATTTTTTGGTAGAGAGACAAGATCGAGGAAGAGACTTGGGAGTCTGAGATTTAGATGAGGATTGATTACCCAAGAGTTTTTGGGAGTGGTGGACAAACTTGTCAGGACCAGAATTCGCTTCTGGAACAAATCCTTCTTAGTTGGGGGAGAATTGAAATGGATTAGATTCGAAAGTTAGAGAATCTTTTATGGGCCTACAAGACCCAACTAAACTTATTGAAACCTCAGTATGTATGTCTATAAAAGAGAGCGTCATGGGTTATTTTTCAGCATCATAAAGCTTATGCGTCAAAACTATCCAGCAATCTCGGAGAAGTGAGATATTTGGCGAGTTTTTAACCAACCAAGGATATAATTTACTTTTCAGCACTCAATCACCGGAATTCGATAAAGACACGTAGGAAAAGCCATCTTCGAATTGTTCTTTTTGCCTCTAAATATTTATAATGAGTGATCTCTCAAACATTGTGAAATTAGGTGACATATAATATATTGTTGGATATATCTCATCGAGACAAAACCAACCCACCGACCGATTGTGATTCTAACCAGCAACGCCCCCACATGAGCCAGCCAAAGTTCTGCACGAGTCGCAACCGTTGTCGCTGTTGTTCGCCGGAGTCATTGTTCGCTAGAGCCGTCGCCCTCGTTGTCCACCTGTCGCCACTGGAAACCACCATTAGCACCATCGAATTTTCTAATAAGATGTCGTCCTCTATCGTGGACCTTAATTGACGGTACTTCAATCTGGTTGACTCGGACGAGTCAACTCAGTGAGTTCACTAGAGCTGAATTGATTGAGCATGGGCTTGTAGCTAATGGATTGGATTTTCGCCTTGTATTCTCGACCAGACCCAATTATATATTTGGCTGGATCATTTGGATATGGATCTTTAACCGGTCCGGAACTGCCTAACAGAGTTACTGCTGATGTGTCGAGTTTCTGCTGATGTGTCTGATTCAAAATTATGCACATGTCGGAAGGAGACTGAGTTTGTTGGACCGGTTTACCGGTTTAACTAGTGGATCAGCTAGCTAAGATGACCTTATCCTTTGAGTATTTGAATGACTCGGAGCTTCTTACAACTTTCCTCTTTCATATTTGACTAGAGGGAGTATATGTTTTGCAGTTCCCCTCTTTCGTCTTTTCAATAAAAAAATCGAAATAAATGTGTATCCATCTGGTTATATATGAAAAATTTGATGTGAGACAATAACATGAATGCGAGAGGTTGTCATCCTATTGAAATCACATATTTTAAATATGTCGTGCTTGATGAGAAAACAAAAGAGGTTTGATATAAAAAAAATGATACCCTAGAAAATTAGGAAATAATCAATCTTGAAGGGAAAAAAGTAAGAGGATAAGAATTTGTATGACTGGATTAGTTAGACACATGAGAGAATGAGGGTCTACATGTTCTTTGATCGTATTCCCTCGATGAAATCCCCATGGATTGTTGCCTGAACTGAAGACGTTGCTAAGCTGCATAAGTAATATCTAAATGCTAGCTAGAGTGTTATTGGTTCCCAAGAAAATTAAAAAAAAGAATTTTCTTTTTTTGAAGTTAAGAGAAGTTTCCATGTTTTGCCAACCTCTTTTGTCTTCTTTGTTTTCTTAACTGGAGGACGGACTAGAAGGTAATCCAAGGAATTTATTACACCCAATTTTAATGTCTTTCATATGAATTTTAATAGGTTTTAAAAAAAAAAATTTCATGAATTTATGCAATTATTGATACTTTTCTTATTGTTTTAGTGTTTGAGTCATTTTAGTTCAAGCAATACAATTTAGAGCAATATCAAGATGATTGGATCAAACAAGTTTTTGGACAGTTTTCTTGCATCAAATGTATCATCCTTGATGAAAACTTTTCCCTAAATAGATTTTGATTAAAATTGTAAGCTTTCATGTAAAACTATCTTCATGTTATTTGAAGAAGTGAATCAAAAATTACACCCATTTACTGAAGGCTTGACATGCTGGCTTGCGAATAAAGAATGTGCAAAAAGGTCAAAAGAGAAGGATGACAACTTGGTGTCAAACCAAATATTCAAAATCAAGTAGATATTTTGCATGAATTTTTATGCCCAAAGATCAAGAATTAAAACCTTTCTATGAAAGCATAATCGTTGGAAGCCCGAAAGGCCCAAATTTAATCTAACTTAACATAGGTTTGACCAACTCTATAAACATAATTTTAACTTGTAATTTGGTAAATTTGACTAGGTTTTAAATAAACAAGTGGTCTTATAATGAGGCATATACGAGTACTTATGGGCGATGCCCTTTGTACCCACAAGGACATCTTGTTTTTTATATATATTTGGCTCTTCTATCTTTTTCTCTCTGCATGATTGCTAGAATGCTTAACGTTCTTTAAGATTTTATGTTTACATGATTTATATGATTAGTTTTCATGTTAGAAAGTACGAAATAAAGAAGTGTATTGGCTTGCTTGAGTTGGATCTCCAATCGATTAGGTTTTATCAATAATATTATCATTTTTGCATAGAATTAATTATATTCTCCTGCAAAGCTGGTTTGTGATTTTACATTAGGTTAATATTCATCACAAAAACCTTGACGTACAATTTAATCCCGTATTTGATGAGCTGGTCGACATAGGGATTATGTATGCTTATCTTCAACAATAACCATGCAAAAACCGAGTGTAGTGGTTGTAAGCATAGTGTATTGAGTCTCAAAAATGGTAAGAGTATACATTCTTGATTTTGCTCTAGACCTAAGCTTTAAGCACTTAACCTTATTCTGACTAGTTTGCTAATGCTCTATAAAATTTATCTGCTTTTTTGATGCATGTCATATCGTTCGTTTATCCTTGTATCTTTGCATTCTAAAAAAATGTAAAAACCAAAACGAAAATCCTGCATTGTTTCTACGAATCTTAATTCGACAATCCATATATCCTTAACGCACTACTATTCGTCCTGGATTCGATCCCTTAGTATGACTGCAAATGGCTCATATCCATTAGAGTAACACCACAGTAAATTACGTCTTGATAGCGTTTTCCGATCAACACCAATGTCCGTTGAGTAATGTACCCATCCTAAAATATATGATATTATGTTAGACTCTCATGTTCGATCAATTCATACCCGACACATCCTAAAAAGTTCAATTTATACCCAATCTAAAGACCTGTGCTAAGTCATACCCAACGTAGTATTTTGTGTGTTTTCATACACGACCAATAATATTTTGGCTATTTCATACATTGCCGTCAACGGTGTTACTTTCTCCATTAACAGAGCCACGTCGGATTAACACGTTGAAACGGAACGTTTTGAGTCGATGATGTATTGCTACGAAAGAATCAAAACGACGTCGTTTTGGCCCTCGCTTTCTCTATTAACCAAATGATGTCGTTTTGCTTTAGGGTTCTAAAAGGATCTTCTTCTTTCTCTCTTCGCGACATTGAACTTGAGACAGAGAGAGAGAGATAATTTAGACCTCGAAATCAAATTCGAAGCAGATCGAAAGAAGTGGAGTTTCCAATTGAATTAGTGACGATTCCCGATTAAATTAGTGTCGATTTCCGAAAGAGAAGATGAGGTAATTTTGTTCATCTTTTGTTGTTTTTTGAGAACGAATCTCATGTGTGAATTTTCTTTCTCCAGCTCACACGAAGCACAATTCATATGTTATCTGAATGGGAAATTCGAAAAATCAGAGGGTTCAACGATTGGCTATGTAGGTGGCGAAGTTCGTACTCTTCATTGCGATCCTCAAAATCTCTTCTTGAAATTGCCGGATTCGTTGGGCATATCTCTGTATGAACAAAGGACGTGGTATAAACTTCCTTTCGAAGAACTATCGGAGCTGAAGTTGTTCTATGGAGGAAGTGAAAGCTTTGGGAAAATGGTGAATTCAGCTTATTGGACAGGAACAATTGAGATTTTCTTTGAGAAGGATGATGTAGAAGATGATGGTAATGACGACACTAATCGAGGTGAGGAAGGTAATGACAGAGAGGCGACAAATGATGATGGTGATGAACAGATTTGCGATGATGGTGCTGAACAAATTTGCGAGGAAGGAGATGATATGGAGGCTACAAATGATGATGATGGTGATGAACAAGTTTGTGAGGAGGAAGCTAGAGTCGAGAAATTCATTGCAAATTTCTCAGTTGAAGATTAAAGTTATGATTCTGAGGCTACTCCTGCAAATTCAGATGATGAAGAACACAATCCAACAGAGAGATATCGAAGAGGTAGTGGCAAGCTAAAGCTAAGGCAAGTCTTTGACAGCATTATCTCTTTTAAGGATGCTGTTGTCGAATACGCTTTGAAGACTGGTCAGAATGTAAGATACTCACGATGGGGATCACAGAAGTGTGAAGTTATATGTTCAATTGGCCGAGGTTGTCCATTTAGAGTATACTGCTCTTTTGAGGAACCAATCGGGAACTTTATGATTAAGTATTGCAATGACAAGCATACATGTATCAAAGATGGCTGTAGCAGGATCATAAAGGATGGTGTTATCGCAAAGTTGTTCTTAAATAAAATTAGAAAAGATCCAAAGTTCAAGCCAAAGTCAATGCAAGATCAACTTCAAGAGTATTACGATATAGTAGTCTCACATGATCAATGTAGAAAGGCCAAAGGAAAAGCCTTGAAGATCCTTGCTGATGAGTACGATGAGCAGTTTTCAAGGTTACATGACTACAAACTTGAGATTTCAAGGTAATGGCTACTGATTTTTAAGATTTTTAATGGCTACTGATTTTTAATACACACTTGTTTTTTCGCAGTTCTAATCTAGGATCAAGTGTCTTTCTTGAGACACTCACTGGAGAAGACGAATTAGAGAAGTTCTGCCAATTTTATGTTTGCTTTAAAGCACTCAAAAAGATATGGCAAAGTTCATGCCGCAAAATCATTGGGATTGACGGCTGCTTTCTAAAGAATAATGTCAAAGGGCAACTCCTTGCAGCCGTAGGAAGAGATGCAAACAACCAATTCTTCCCCATTGCTTGGGCGATTGTTCAAGTTGAAGATACAAATAGTTGGTTGTGGTTCATAAGGAAGCTGAAAGATGACTTGAATCTTAAAGATGGAGATGGACTTACTCTAATATCCGATAGACAAAAGGTAAATACTTGCATTCACACTTACATTTCACTTTCGGATTCTATTGAATTCACACTTTAAATTTTGTAACAATCATCTTAGAAGAAGTGATGATTCAAGTAACATTCTTATTTCCTTGTAGGGTTTGTTAATAGCTGTTGATGAAGAATTACCTAAAGTAGAGCATCGGATGTGTGCGCGTCATATTTATGGAAATCTCAAGAGAGTTTTCCCAAAAATGGGTAACATGAAGACTTTGTTTTGGGCTGTTGCAAAGAGCTACACTGCTGCTGATTATGCAAAAGCTTTAGAAGCAGTTAAGAACTACGACATTCGTGTCTATGAAGCAATGATGTTGAAGAACCCACATAATTGTAGCCGTGCTTTTTTCACTAACACGGCTTGTTGCGAAGATGTTAGCAACAATTTCTCGGAGTCTTACAATAGTGCAATCGACAAGGCTAGAGAAATGCCGTTAGTGGAGATGTTGGAGACGATTAGAAGACAAACTATGCTTCGTATTGATGCAAGTAAGAAGAAGGCTCATAACCATACGGGTAAGTATAGTTTGAAGGTGGCAGAGACTATTGCAGATGAGGAAAGGTACCGAAAGCATTGTACGCCAATCCCTGGACCGAATGGATGGTTTGAGGTAGTAGAGAATGGATGTTCTTTCAAGCTTCATTTGGCGAGGAAGACATGTACCTGTCGGAAATTTGATATGACAGGTATTCTTTTTTCTTGTAAGTAGAAGTTCTTGACAAGTATTAAGTGGCTGTTTTATATGAATTTGATATGAACAGGTATTCCTTGTCGTCATGCTTTGCGTGTGATATTGCTGAAGAAATTAGTTGCTGAAGATTATGTCTCCGATTCGTATTTGACGTCTAAGTGGAAAGAACAATATGATGACTCAATCTCACCAATGGTTGGCATGCATTTTTGGAAGAAGTCAGGAGAAGGTAGACTTAAAGCACCACCAAGACCAATAACTCTAGGACCAAATAAGACGCAAAAGAGGATGAAGGGCAAGAATGAATCTCCTACGAAAAAAAAGAAATCCAAGGGCACAAATGAGTCTCTTACAAAGCAACTTAAAGTTACCAAAGTTAGTAGGACTTCTCATTGTGGACGTTGTAGTTCCACAGAGCACAATATAAGAAGGTGTCCGGTGCTTGGTGTAGTTTATAGAAGGCCAAAAAGAAAGCCAAAATCCCAAGGAGATG
>OVAN01011653.1:0-14481 GCA_900406275.1 Anastatica hierochuntica | reverse complement strand
TATATATATATATATATATAGAGCCAACCGGAAGCACAAACTAATAAGCATGGACTTGCGGTTCATTTTTTTGAATGAAAAATTTAACACTAAAAACAGTTCAATTTTTTTAAAGAATTCAAAATATATGTAAAATCGGCTCATTTTCCGTGGATTGCAACCTTTAAAATTTCAAGACCGACTCTGTATATTAATACACACACAAATTTATTTACTTTATTCTTCTTCTAATTCCACATTTAACCCAAACTTATTTTGATCTTTGATTATAGTAGATACAACTTTGTAGTCAAAACTTGCATCATTATAGAAAGAAAAGCATTTTACCCAATTAAACGCATAGTAAAATATGTTACCTAATCACACTTAGCTAAAAAAGGGCAATGTAGATTCTTACCATATGATAAATCAACCTTGAATAATCCACATACCAAACCATAGCTCAACTCTTTTTCCATAAAATAACATCTATGCATTAGTAGATCGAGGAACCAAACGGCCACCGTTCAAACCACAAAGGAGATTGTAGTATGAACGTTTAGGTCTCTTTTGACCGTTACTAACGCAATTAGCACTTTGGTCACTAGCAATGGTGGTAGTAACTCGAATAGGAGTGACAGTTATAGATGTTGGGTCGGATGTTCGAATGTCAAGCCAATTGATGATATCCGCGAAAACAAGCTCAATGTTATTGTCAGGCTCGCCTGACGTCAGAGCGTGCCACATCCTAGGATACAACTTGAGAGTCTTGTCCCTTGAGCTAGCTTTCTCGTATAACGCTTTGCTTATCTCTGGATCCGTCACTATATCGGCTTCTCCATGCAAGACGAAGAACGGCATTGTTATCTGCAGAACGTACATGAACCAATCTACTCATTGCCAATTGGTTTTCAAAATTGGAAGCTCGTGAAACTTAACATAGTTTTAATCAGAGTGAACCTCGTCGAGACTTTCTTCGAGGTTCATGCTAGTACGGAGCATTTCAAGTGCGGTTTTGAGCCTAGGTTTGTCTTGATATATCAACTTGTTGTTCCTTACCTGCATTCACTAACTATAACCATTTATAGACAAGCTTACATCGCGAGAGATCTTTTAACTAGCATAAGACTATTGAGACCTTTTCTCGCTTGGTCGGGTCCTTAAAAGCAGCATCGATCACATCCTTTGTTGGAACTATCTTCCATTTCGGTATGATATCTTCAACTCTAGTTAACATACTAATCACCAAAGGATGTGGCTTCACCTTCTCTGATATCTATATTCACAAAACAACATACATGGATCATTAGCATTTCTCGGGTTTTTTTCGCCTTTTTAACAACTTATACCTTACACATAGGCGCGACAAGAACCGCGCCATTCCAAAAGGAAGGATCTTTCTTATGAAGCAACAAAGTTACTGCACCTCCCATTGATTCTCCATACAAGAATCTACCTTTCTCCATATACTCATCTTGTGCTAAGATGAAATATTTTCTTAGTACAAGATACTACTTCATCAAAAAGATAGTTATGTAACCAAAAATGTTATACCACAAATAGAGGTGTAATAGTCATAACAATCATTTACAATGTTGTCAAACTTCTTGATGTAACAACGCGAACCCATGGATCGACCATGACCTTCATAGTCCATACCGAAAACCGCATAACCGGCAGAAGCCAGCCTGATTCCGCATTCTAAAAACCGAAACATATATCAAACCAATATCGGTTTAGAATCAATTTTCTCAACCACTAAACCATATAGATCTAAGTCTTTTTACTTAATGTAACACATAAAGAAATGAATCCTAATTAGAATTAAAATGCTATTAAGAGAAGATAAAATGCAATTTGATTAAGGTAGGTTACTATCAAACAAAATACTAAATGCAATTAAATAACATGAAATTGTCTATGGTTGTTCTCCAAACCAAACCAACTACATAATTAACTTTGTTCACCTAACCGTACTAAATCTACTCCATCACTTACTTGTCAGAGACATTTAAGAAAAGACATTATTACACATCACCTTTAAATAGCATATGGTCCATAGTAAAAAATTAAAATTTTAAAACAAAAATGTTATAACATGATAAGTTTTGCTAAATAAATCTCAAATATTGCTAAGAAAATTAAGCCTAAAATGATATTTACAAGTAATTGTTTTCATTGATTAAAAAACTAAAAAAAATTAAACAAAAATGTCCTAACATGATAAGTTTTGCTAAATAAATCTCAAATATTACTAAGAAAATTAAACCTAAAATAATATTTACAAGTAATTATTTTCAATATCAATGATTTGTTACTATCAATATACATAACCATAATGCATCAAAATGAAACTAATATTCAGTTAAAATCAAATTATTTTTCTATCAATTTCAAATATAAATCAAAAAGATTTGTAACATTTATATACATTATCGAATGCATTAAACACAAGGAATTATTTTCAAGATCAATGATTTTTACTATCAATATACATAACCATAATGCATCAAAATGAAACTAAATATTCAGTTAAAATCAAATTATTTTTCTATCATTTCCAAATATAAATCAAAAAGATTTGTAAAAACGTTTATATACATTATCAAATGCACTTAAGTACCTTTCATGGAGTCACTACATTCCATTCCATAACCTGCACAAGATCATTCAAAATCATTGTTATCCATTTCTGTAATTAGACATTAAACTCACCAAGAAAACATTAACAAAAGAATCACCATGGCAGAGGAAAACAAGAGCTTTGGGTGAAGAAGATGATGATGGAATCCATCTACAAGCAAATAGTTGAACACCTCTTGAGTTTCTTATGTAATCCTGCTTCATTAAAACATTCACAAAATCATCTCACCAAAGCCTTCAAGAGACAAGAGACAAGAGAAGAGAAGAGAGAACCTCTTGGTATTGGAACTCTGTCTTCATGATCAACAGTAGTGAGATCTCAAGTTTCTTTTGGTTCTCTCACTTACTTAAAGAGAGAGAGAGAGAGAGAGAGAGAGAGAGAGGACAAGATAGCTCAAGGTTTTGATGATGGCTTAGTGTGTAATCAATTTTATAGAGTGACACTAATTTTATTTTTTCCCAACTAATCAGAAAATGAAATTTATTGATGTCACATTCATTGGTTGAACAAAGATTTTATGTAAAATAGTCAACAAAGCTTCTAAAATTTCAACAAAAGTCAACAAAACACATAGGTTTTTAATCAGTAGTAAGCAACATCATCCTTTGAAGAACCAAATCTACACCAAGCAAGAGGTAAAGAATCATTTCACATATGANTGTAATACCGTCGCGAAACGCACATTGCAAAACGCTAATCCTCTCTTGGAGAATCGTTTCCTTAACGCTTTCAATCACTTTCTCTTCCGCGTCCATTATCATCTCCAAGTTGTCCATAAACTTCAACTTGCTCTGCAGTTTCTTCATCTGATAATGTATATGCTAATATCGATTAGCGAAAACCATCAGGAGTTCAAGGAGACATTATGCTCAAAATGTTTAGAACTAAACCTGTTGGTCTATTACACTCGCGACTAAATGTTCCATCTCTCTTTCTTCTTGATCAGCTAGTATTTTCGCGTGAGCTGCTGCAGCTCCTAAAGCTGTTGCCACGGAGGCTCTTATTCGTAAAGCCATAGGTAGATCTTGAAGCCCTTCTGCAAATATAAAAGGATTACAAATCTAAAGTCTCGAGCTTTCGAATGGGATCATAATAGGAGTTTACCTCTGTCTTCTTGTTGTTCTTCCATATCTTGAGCTTTGTTTCCGTCAGCACTGTGAAATGTCGATACAGCGAAAGTTTTAGAATAGACTTGACAACGACATGAGAAGCATAGCGATAAGCAAATTAAGAAGCATGACCTGTCAGTTGCAGAATCGAAAATCTCTTTTGGACATGAAGCTTCATCACAAAGAGCTTCGATTGCTGCTCTTGCCGCAGCGGCTGTGATAGATGGACCAACTTTGCTTGCCATTGCTGCGACCTGTTGCAGCAATACGTAAAGATGTTATGTCTTGTAAATTCTTTTCCACTAGAGTCGAAAGGCACTCTCGGCTATAGTTCAAAGGCAGAGAGGAACGCAAGGCATGGAGATTAACTCAACATTCACCTGTTTCATAAGTGAAATACCACCGTCTGACATTAGTGCAACACGTTTTCTTTTTGCTGGAGGCTCATCTCCATCCACATGATCCTCCTTCTCTTCCCTCGTCTCTGCTTCCTCGTGTTCTTGACCGTCAGTTTCATTCTGCTCTAAGGGATGTGATGGAGAAGAAATGAGTCCACTGTTTTCAACCTCTCCAGCGGCGATAGAGGAATTGAGCCTTCCAGAAGCAGAGCCCATCAGAAACTCTCCAAACGGAAGCTCAATGAGCTTCGAAATGCAATCTAGCCTACTCTTCGTTGAAACACTTTGTGCAATGAGTTCCCAATCATCCCCATGTTTCAACACAGATTCTAACAGACAGAGAATCTCTTCCTCGGTCCATACAGCTGCAGCGGAATTCCCAATCAACTTAAAATCATCCGCGGAGTTGTTCTCCCCATAGTTTCCATTCTCAAAACACTTTTCGCATATTTTGACAACACTCTGCAAAAACATTATATGTTGATAAACAAAACAAAACAAAACAACCAAACCAGAGAATACGAAACATGCTAACAAAAAGTAACCTTCTTATGTTCATACAAAGCAGAACCACAACGTTCTCCACAACGCCCGCAAACCAATTCACCACTAGTCTTCATCAAACCGCTGAAAACATCCGAATACGAAGTCAAAGGCGGTAACTTGACACCGGACTCAGCAGCCCGTTCCTCAACAAGAGGCGATGGAGCTGTAATAGGCCTCATCGAATTCGGGGTCGCAGTAACTCGAATCCCAGCGGGATTCCCTTCTTCGATCTTAACATTATTCCTCTCTTCACACCCCACCAACAACAAAGCATCATCATTCAGGGAAGATCCGAAATTGATCAATCCCCAATTTTCGAGAAAGAGAAACACTTTCCGAAGCAAATTGACATCGCCGACGAGATACTTGCGAATACTAGTGAACGTTAGCTTCCGAGTAGTATCTTCTCTATACTTATTGATGATGAAATCTCTATACTCTTTGTAAACCTTAGGGGTTCTAGTGATTGAGCTTTCGCTGAAGAACTCTTCAAATTCTCGTCTCTCTATCTCGTGTATATCATCCCATACGAACCAACCTACACAAAAAAAATCCCCAAATCAAAACCCTAGAAAGCGAAAACTTCTAAGCGATGTTCTTCGATTCTTCGAAGTGAAAGCTTAAAAGAGCAATGGAGAGAAAGGAAGGTGACGTACTGGATTTAGCAGGGATGGTGTAGAGCTCTAGTTCAGCTTCTTTCGAGCTTGTATCAGTAGCTTCCATGTCGTTTACAACACTGAATGAATCTTATTTGGAAAATCGCTTTATTCAAGGACTGGACCATTGATTAAAAAAAAGTAAGGGCCAAATTTAGAAATAGTTCGAAACTTGTAGGAACTTTTGTAAAACACTAGGCCCATATTTTAGCTTTTTGTCAAAGCCCAAGAAAGTTATCTATCACATACTTAGCCCTCTTATTATCTGATTTTCTTGGTAAAGCCCATTTATTCTTGTCTTTGTCCAAAAAAGCCACACAACTCCTAATTTCGCTAGAATAATCCAACCCGAACCGAACCAGAGTGTACTAAAACGAATTTTCGGTTCCGGTTCCAAAGGAAAAATCGAATGAATCATAAACTTTTGAACCGCAAAAACCATTACAGAAACTAGACCGAAATAAAGAAAAATATAGAACCATAATCAAAACCGAACCAAATAGTGATCGATTCCAATACAGATCCAAATTCCCAAACCAATTTCGGCTTGTTTCCGAATCTAATACCCTCACACATATGTGAAAATTTTCGCTTTGGTTCTAGATTCGGTGTCGAAAAAAAAAGACCGAATAAATCCTAAATTTTACAACTGAATCCGGAAAAACCAAAACCAAATGGTGATCAGTTCCAATATCTGATCGGTTCCAATATCGATCCTAAGTTCAGTTCCGGAGTCAATCGGTTCCTATACCGAAACCAAACGAACCGATCACCCGATTGGGCAGAACTAATAATAACACACAACCCACTGTTTGGTTAAACTTCAATGATAGATTCAGGCATAGTAAAGCTTGTAAGTGGTGAAGAGGAGAGACCAAAAGGATCAAGAATATAGAAACTGTCTGAATAAAATTGCAAACATTCATAAAGAAACAAAAGAGGTTCCAACTAGAAAACGTTTTACTTCAAGAAAACAGCTAAACAAAAAGCTCTATGAGGTTTTGAGGATCCAAGCAAATGTCTTTGACCAAAACACACAAAAGGATCTTTTCTTAGGTCATCCTCTGGGCAGCTTCCTTAGCAAGAACTCTTTCTTTAGCCTTTGTCTTAGCCTGAGATTTGGATCCCATGATGCCTCCTCCCCATTTCTTCCTGTATTCGTCGTACTTGTCGTTGAAGTTGGCCTATACAGTAACACAAGTTCAAGATCATAAGAATCGTCGGGTATATGTTTTTTGCTATTCACCATACTATTGTCAAAAATCGCCTTTTACCTTGATGGCTTCAAGGATTTTGCTGAACTCCATCTTGTCCTCGTTCTTGACGGTGGTCAAGCACAAGCAAGCAGCGGTCTTTTGGTGAACAACCTGAAAATAAGAGATAAAAATAAACATAAGCACAACCGTTTAGTCAGAGAGATGAGAATGAAACATAGAATAGGCATAATGCATACAGCTCCAAGACGAGATTTGCCCTTGACGATGCAGTATGGGACTTCCATCTTCCTGCAAAGAGCAGGCAACCAGACGACCAACTCGATGGGGTCGACATCGTGAGCAATGACAACAAGTTGTGCCTTGTTCTGCTCAATGAGGTATGTCACATGGTTGAGACCATATTTCACAACAATAGGCTTCTTGGATTCAGAAGGCTTTCCCTCAGCTTCAGCTTGAGCCTTCTTGAGAAGACGCTCTTTCTTGGCAGCCTTGTCCTCTGGCCTATACTTCAAAAGAATCTTGAAAAGGCTAGTTGCTGCAACCAAAGCCAACATACAAAAGCATCATCATAATCATATATCAACTAAAACAGGACTAGCAAATATTTTGATAACGAAGCACAAGCAACAGCCAAAACATCATCGAAACAGTACAAAAGACATACCAAGATTCTTGTCAAGAGTCTTGGTGAATTGGTTAAGAGCTGGAGGAACCTTCAACCTCTGCTTAAGGATCCTCTTCTGCCTTTGAAGACGGATCGCCTTCGGCCATTTGATGTACCGAGTAAGATCCTTCTTCGGAGGCAAGGCTCCACCGATACCGAATTGCTTAGGTCTCCTCTCGAACAAAGGGTTCGTAACCTTCTCCTGAAAATCAGAAACCACAACACAAACTTCAGAAAAACAAAACCAATACAAAACCTTCAAAGAAGACTAAAAGCTTCAAAAACCAAATCAAGATCATACCGTCTTCTTCTTAGCAGCTACCTTCACTCCTTTCTTCGGGGCCTAAAGTAATCAGAACAACGAAGTAATCAATCAACAATGGCGAAAATGGAATCAGAAAGCTAATAATCTCTTGCGCAAATCTCTTAGATTCATTCATTAGCTCTCTACTACCAAATCCAACAAACACTAACACATTCGTTCATCGATAAAGTGAATGCATCCAAGTCTAAGATCGAAACTAATTCGTTGATTCTACCATGGAAACAAACAGCTAATAGAAACGAAAAAGAGCGAAGAAGAAGAAGTGAAGAGAGAGAGATCTACCATTGTCGTCTCTCTCGTAAAGCTTCTGCTGCTAACACCAAATGGTTTCCTCCGAGCGGCTGAGTGAAGAAGAAAGTATCTCTAGGGTTTTGCTTTATATATAGTACAATTCATAGGGCTTCCTTTGTTTCGTGTGTGTTTTGTAAATTTGCTGGCCCAACTTTATTTACATATAAGCCCTTTATTTATCCACTTTATTATTAGTTCTACCTAAATTTTATTTTTATAAAATTGATAATTTTCTATTTTTTAATAACATAATTTCCTTTAGGAAGAGTAAATTTTATAGATTCAAAATTTACTATTTAGATAATATAATCATAAAAGTATTTGTCATTAAACTACGACTAACCGTGGAAGCCCCTTTAGTCCAATGGTTGACTGAATGATTCATTAATACTTATACACTAGAAGATCTTAAAATAGATTACCCGTAAATGCATATTAACGGATGTATAATTATAGGAAATCTCCATAGTGGTGCAAACATAACTGTTCGTTTCGGTTATGAAATTCAGAGCTCATTACTCGATAAATTAAAGTGTTATTACTTGGTGCTTTCCTAGAAACATTATTTCTAAATTGTCTATCTTCTCTCGTTATTTTTCTTCTGCTAAATTACAAATTTAGTTTAGAGGAAAAAAATTAACAATCTTGACTTTATATTAAAAATGTGAGGCGTACATTTTTTAACGGTTTATATTAATTTAAAATGGTTTAGAAATCAAAACCGGTGGTTATTTTTCAGTGATGTCATAATAATAGTAATGCTGATCTACACATATGAAGTGTGATAGATGAAAAATATTAAGAAACATATATTTTTGGATTGACTAATTTACACTAATCACACGTGATAAATGGCAAAATTGGATTCATGACAATGTCATAAAATCAACTAAATTGATTGATCAAGTGAATATATAATTTTAAATTAATCTTTAATCTCTATCACCTCCATGATTCTGACCTGTTTACACGTTCATCTATATTTTACGTTTTACTTTGTTTGCGTAAGAAAATGAATAAAAAATTACACACAACTAAAATCTGGAGCAGAATGCAAATTCTTTAGTTTTGGCCTCGTTTTGAGATTTAAACCAAATTATAAGGATGATATAAAACAATACATAGGGACTAAAAAATAATTAAATATTTACAAGTAGGGGCTTATACTCTTTTAAACATTAACGAAATGATCGAATCGGGTAAGTTTTCACGTGTCGGCCTTTATATAACACGATGCATCTTCAAAAAATTGAAATTATTGAAGAGAAGAGTCATCATCATGCAGAAGAGAGATTAGATGTGTGTTTACAATAAATATTAGATATTGTTCACGAGTCTCCACTTCAACAACAACAACAACAACAACAACAAAAATCAAGTCTTTGATCGATTCCTCTCACTTTCTATCTGTTTATCGGAAAATTTTCTCTCGTGATCGGCGAATTGTGAAAGCCCTTCACTGAGATTTTCTTTCCGGTACGTTCACATTGTTCCCTTTCGTCTCGTGGGTCACTCTGTTTTTCATCGGATATTGCTCTGTTTTCTGAATTCTTGATTGAGATTTGTTCGAAAGTATCTTTATCTTCTGAGAAATTTATGGTTTTGGGTTTGTTGGATTTTGCGAGAAAAACCCAAACTTGTTTTGCTTTGACAAAACCCATGATGAGTTCTTTGAATCTTTGTGTTGTGTTCTTTACCCTAATGATCTCTGGATATTGATTTTGCACACTGTGGAACATGCAATTGTGTATTAGTTCGGTTATAGATTACATGCAATTGGATCTTTAGCAAGTGTTTAGTTTGTGTTACTGATGAGTTTTCTCCGGTTACTTTTCGATCAACGAAGCTAAAGTTTGAATCTTTACAAGCCTCTTGTTGTGTGCCAGATCCAACAGTTTGTGCAATGGCGTCTGTTCTTAATCAAACCCAGGAGTTGCAAGAATCTTCAAAGGTTCTTGGGCATGTAAGGTGTGAAAGCTACTTTGTATTCCCTGGAGAAAGTAGTTTGTCAGATGCTTTGAGGGCTGTTCTCTATTTTATTGCTCTTGCTTATTGCTTTGTCGGGTTATCGGCGATTACTGCGCGGTTCTTTAAGTCTATGGAGAATGTCGTGAAACATTCGCGTAAAGTGGTATCAGTTGATCCTCTTACTAAAGCTGAAGTCATCACATACAAGAAAGTTTGGAACTTTACTATTGCAGACATTAGTTTGCTTGCGTTTGGAACTAGTTTTCCTCAGATTTCTTTGGCTACCATTGATGCAATACGAAACATAGGAGAGCGATATGCTGGAGGTTTGGTTCTCTCGTTCAGGAAACTCGACTTTTTACTCTTCACTCCGTGAATTCTCGTATAATGTTTTGTTATATAGGTCTTGGTCCTGGAACACTTGTTGGCTCAGCTGCGTTTGATCTTTTCCCTATCCACGCTGTTTGTGTCGTGATGCCAAAAGCTGGAGAATTGAAAAAGATATCCGACTTAGGCGTTTGGCTAGTCGAGCTGGTTTGGTCTTTTTGGGCTTACATTTGGCTATACATAATCCTTGAGGTAAACTCTGAAAAGCATTCTAAATAGATTTCGATGAATTTATACTCATGAGTTCGAAAATGGTGTTTCTTTTCACGTGTCACAGGTTTGGTCACCCAATGTGATTACACTTGTGGAGGCATTGTTAACAGTAGTGCAATACGGATTACTCCTTGTCCACGCATATGCGCAAGACAAGCGATGGCCTTACTTGTCTTTACCGATGTGGGTTTCTTCTCTGGACAATAGTATTAGCTTCTTCTTCCTTTTTTTGCAAAATCGGTTCCATTAAAGATTGAATCTTTGCGTTTGTATTTATTAATTGAAGGTCAAGAGGTGATAGGCCAGAGGAGTGGGTTCCAGAGGAGATTGATTCATCGAAAGAGGACAATGATGTTCATGACGTGTATTCGAGTGCTGATCAAGAAGCTTGCGAAGCGGGGAACAGAAACATTGTTGATATCTTCTCTATTCATTCAGTTAACAATGATATAGGTACTATGTGTAGGTTGTCTTTCTATTGATATAAGACCGGTTTTACGTAATTTCAAATCAGTGTGTTTTGGATTTACATTTATCTGTGTTACCATTGCGAAACAAATTTTCCCTGTCTCGACACTTTGCAGGGATCACCTATCATACAGTCGCAGATACCCCACCCGAATCTTCGACTAAGAGGACTAAGGCAAAGAGTTCTACTGTTTTCGACATTTGGAAACATCAATTCGTGGATGCAATAACGGTAAAAACCTTCGACTTACTCATATCCCATTTTCGGTTTTTGATCATTATGAAAACATCTTTCTTGATTTTGTTTCTTTTTCAACTCTTAATCAATAGTTGGAAACATCAGAATCGAAGAAAGTTGATAGCATTTATCTTCGAATCGCGAAATCCTTTTGGCAATTACTCCTTGCCCCATGGAAACTTCTTTTTGCATTTGTGCCTCCTTGCAACATTGCTCATGGTTGGATTGCTTTCATCTGTTCTCTTCTCTTCATCAGCGGAGTAGCTTTTGTCGTCACTAGACTTACCGATCTTATAAGCTGTGTCACTGGTACACACACAAAGCTTTTAAGAAGTCTACCTAAAGATTCAACATTTTAGCTCTCAAGCATTTTGAAACTCTTTTTTCGTTTCGCAGGAATAAACCCATACGTGATAGCATTCACAGCACTCGCAAGTGGAACTTCATGGCCAGATTTAGTAGCTAGCAAAATCGCTGCAGAGCGACAACTAACCGCAGATTCAGCTATTGCAAACATCACCTGCAGGTAAAAATCTCGAAACCACTTGCAAAGCAATCAAGATCTTTTCATCGTCGTCTTGGTTATATAATTTCTGCAGCAACTCGGTGAACATCTACGTGGGGATCGGAGTTCCATGGCTGATAAACACAGCATACAACTACTTCGCGTACAGAGAGCCTTTATACATAGAAAACGCCAAAGGACTAAGCTTTTCGCTGCTGATATTCTTTGCGACATCAGTGGGATGTATCGTGGTGCTTGTGTTGAGACGGTTGATTATAGGAGCTGAACTTGGAGGTCCAAGGCTATGGGCGTGGCTTACCTCTGCCTATTTCATGATGCTTTGGGTCGTCTTCGTCGTTCTTTCTTCTTTGAAAGTTTCAGGAATCATATAGAAAAGAAGTAACAACCAAAGACAAAAGAGAAAGGCCAACAAATTTCTCCTCCTCTTCTTTTACTTGTTAAGAGGGTTTTTATAATCACTAAGGCTAAATATAAAGCATATTTGAAAATGATTTTGGATTTGATCATTGGCTAAATAGAATGTAGAAACAGAATATAAAAAGCTTATTAATTCATGTTTCCATACACTCACTTTCACAAGAGAGGAGTTAAGTCATGTTTCAGATAGCAACAGTAGGGAACAATCAGATGATTCTAATTTTCCGGTTCACCTGAAAATTTTCTAAGGTTTTTAAGCAAAAGCGCCGGTACAGGCTGTAGCAGGACTAGCCTCGACCTGCGTCCTAGCGGAGCTGTACTTCTTGGTTATAAACCTGTTTCGGTTATAAAACACATCAAAGACATTCAGACAAGTTCTAGTTGGGGCTAAGTCAAGAAAGCAAGAGCTCTCACCTGAAGAAATCCCTCCATAGTAACTCATACATTAACCAGTTCAGTCCGGTATCTCCAGGTCCGTTCCTGAGAGAAAATCATGCGAAGTATTATAACTAGGAGCACACACTATGTCCAAATCGAGGTTTTACCAGAGTTCCCTCTGGTGTTGCATTTCTGAGACATTACCTTGTTGGGGTCGAGGGCGTGGTTGATGAGGAAATTGCTTTCTTTAGCTCATCGAACATAGAACGAGGAGAAATGCTTCCCATAGCTAACCAAGGTGATATTTTGCAAGAGAAGTTTGCACCAAACACACTGTTATTAACTCCTTTCTGATTTCCTTTCCTCAATCGAGCTTTACACTCCGCTGCAAAGCTCTTTAGCCTATTCAACGCCTCTGTCTCTCCTCCAACCATTGTCGGTTTCCCTTCCTGAACCGATAAAACGTTAAGAGCAGCAGACGCAGAGTGAAAACATCAACAACTCGATATTGGACCGAAAGAGAAACATCCATTGATCATTCAAAGAGCATTACTTAAAACTTCACTCTATGAGTAGAGCTGAAACCAATTGGCAAATTCTGAACTTTTCTATGAAGCTAAATCACAAAAAGCTTCCACCTTTCAAGGAATCAAAGGACTTTTAATCATCAAGCATCAAGAAAACTCAAACCTGGCTCGTTCTAGCACAAGGATTAACACCAAGATCCAACAGAGAAGGTATATCACCAAGCTGTACATCTCCACGAGAAGGCAAGCTTTTCAACTGATCAAGTGCTGAGATTGTCTTTCTAATCTCAAGCTTCTGAACTTTCTCCTTGAATGCTCCATAATTTGAAGGCAAATCCTCAATTTTAAAAGGCAAATCATCCAAATGATACAGAGTACTTCCCCAAAAGTACTTAACTTCAACACCTTCTTCTTTCATAGCCATTTCTATCTTCCCTTCTGCTTTAACCTCATCATGCGACACTTCCCTGTGAGCATAGATCGCATCGGCTCCAATTTCTTTAGCCAATTCCACAAGAACCGACTCGGGTTTGCCCACCCGGACAACAAGATCCGACCCTCTTGCCTGAAGATTCTTCCGAAGCTCCGAGACCGATTCAATCAGAAACTGAGCACGAAAAGGACCCGTTTTATCAAACCCAGAAGAGGATTTGCCGTAATCTCTCGGGTCGAAGCAGTAAACGGGTAAAACAGAGACGCACTCGTCGTTGGCGGAGTTGAGACACTCGTTGTCGTGAACACGGAGGTCATTACGGAACCAGACTACAGCAGCTCGACGGAGAGCGGCGGCGGAGGAAGGATCAACGGGACGACGAGGGACGATCGAGAGAGGAGATTGAAGAGGGTTTGAAGAGATTGTGGATTTGAAGGAGATTCTGGAAGATAAAGGAGAAGGAGAGACAGAAGAAAGAGAGAGATGAGTGAGATAAGAAGCTTGTGTAGGGATCTTAACTTTGTTTGGATGATGAGCGAAGAGACGAGAGAATCTGGGGTTAATGAGAAACTGTGTGGTTGAGTTTGAGAAGAAGGAGAGAGATAGAGATGCGATTGGTAGAGAAGAAGCGATAAGGGCGAGTTGATTTTCTACTTCTTCTGTTGATTTGGTTTCTTCATGAGTCGAATCCATTTTTGTTGTTTCTTAGAGAGAGAGTGATGAAGAGTGATGTGTGAATGAGAACGATAAGCTCTCGTTGATTCTTTACCTCTTCCCACACAATTTTTGTTTATAAAGTAAAGAAAAAAAGAATATAAAGAAAAAGCCCAATATGAGAAAAAAATAAAGAAAAGCCCAATATATCATAAAGTAAATAAAGGCCCAATATGTTCAAAGCCCACTCATGACCCTCTGACTCACTCCGAAGGTATGGTCTTTTTCTTTGAAAGATTATTATATATATATGGGGAAAACTGCCATTTAAACCCTGAACTTACCAATCGAAGCCAAAAAAACCTTCATTTTTTTTTTTGGCCATTTTAAACCTGAATTTATCGATTTTGGCCATTTTAAACTCACACTATAGTTGACTAAGC
>OVAN01011652.1:0-14482 GCA_900406275.1 Anastatica hierochuntica | reverse complement strand
TCGGGAACACATAGTTATATATCGTCTCTATATAAGCATCTCCTCAAATTGATTCAATTTTTGTAACGAATAAATAATTAAGTAAAGAATAAATACTCTTACCATATATCTGATTAAACCGATAACAAACCGAAAACTAACGAAACATTGAACCGGTACAATTCTTAAACATGAAATTTAATTTATTTTATTAATTATTATAGTTTTTGAAAAAATTTACTTTTTATTTTTTAAAATATTATGATTTTAAAATATTATTATAGTTGAGAGGAAATATATTATAATAAAATATTAAAAATCACTTAAAATCATAACATTTAAAAATTAAAATTGTAATTTAAACTCAAAGAAAATTTTAAGTGTTTTTAAAGACAAAACACTTAAAATTATAGCAAGGTTGAGTCAATAATAAACCCAAAGAAAATTAAACTAAGAAGAGGACGTAGGGGATGGTATTAAAATGACAATACTAAATTTGCAATGTTTTGTAAGTTTTTATGTAAGGTGGTCTGGTGCATTAGGATATTCGTAATGGACCGTCAATGATCTACTTGCGTCAGATAATGTGTTTTTGGTTTTGGATTTCTTTGTTTTAAAAGGATGTAACTATTTTTTCAGAATACATATTATGATAAGGTATCAAAATCTGTGTTTTTAGGATTAATATTTTCAAAAATTGCCATGCCCGTGCTTCTGCACGGGCCACCAACTAGTTTCTTATTAAATTTTATTCAAGTCTATAAATCCTTTTAATTAAAAGAAACAAAAAAAAACTTGGTGAGTGGGTAACTTTTGAGTTTGTAATTGTAAAAGAATGTAACATCAAGTTTTTATTTGAAAAGAAGGTAAGAAAAGTTTTATTTTATCTCCATCCCACCCTTCTAGTAACTCGTATTTACAAAACTGCCACTACAATTATTTACACTGATTTAAAAATTTGTACCTAGAGAAATACATCACTTTACGTATTAATCTACAGTTGCATGTATAAATAAAATAATATAATTAAGAAAAAAACAAAAATTTAAAAATATTATTAGAATTTAAAAATTAAAATCAAAATTAAGAAAATCTTTAAAATTATTAATAAAAATAACATCAATAAAATAAAATAAAATAAAAATACAATTTAAAAATAAAAACTCATATAAATTATAAAAAATTAGTTAAAATCATTATAGTTATATAAAATTATGAAAATAACAAAAATTTTAAAAATAAATAAAATTAATTTAAAATAAAATTAAAAAATATTCCAAAATAAAAAAAACTAAAAGAACTTAAGAAATTACAAAAAATGCAAATAGATTTAAAAATTAGTAAAATAATAAATTTAACAAAATATAACAAAATGTTATTTTTCTGAAATAAAAACTAAAGTAAAATAAAAAATACCATAAAATAATATAACTAAGAAAATATTAAAATTACAAAAAATATTAATCAAATTAAAAAAATAAAAGTAAAATTAAGAAAAATCTTATAAATTATTGAAATAATATAATTTAGAAAAAGTAAAAATAACGAAAATATTATTAAAATTTTTTAAAAATACAATTAAAACAATTTAAAATTTATTAAATCAAAATAAAAAAATAAAATAAAATAATAACACAATTTAAAAATAAAAATATTATAAACTAAAATTTTTATTTAAATTAGATATAACTATAAAAAGTTATTAAAATAGTAAAAGTTTTAAAAATAATTAAAAATAGTTTTAATTACAATAAAATATTTCAAAATAAGAAAATAAAAGAATGTAGAAAATTACAAAGAATGTAAATAAAATATAAAATTACTAAAAATAATAAATTTTAAAAAATAGAATAAATTAATAAAAAAATTTCTTACTAAAATAAAAATAAAATTTTAAACTTTTTTGTTTATTTTTATAAGATTTCTTGAGTATTTCTTTTCTTTATACATTTTTTTATTTTTTATTTACTATAATATTTTTTATTTTTATATTTGAATTTTTATAAACGTATAATAATTAATTTATTTTTAGTGATTTTCTTAATTTTTTATTTATATTTTTTAGTTTTTAAATATTTTTTCTTTTAATTTATAATTTTGTTAATTTTTATTTAAATATTTTTAAAATAAAAATATAGAAATATTTAAAAACAAATAAAAGTAAATCAAAGTTAAATGAAAAATAAAAATTACAAAAACTAAAAAATTAACATATATTAAAAAATTAACCAAAATACTTCAAAGTAGAAACTATCTTATATAATCGAAAAATGTGTATAGTGTTTAATATTAAAAAAAATACAATGGAAATACATGAGTTTTACGGTAAATTCGCTTTACCCATAAAACTCGACAAGGGTATAAACGTCAAAAAAATTTCGAGAGAGAAAACTTACCTGTTTTGCAAATTAAAACTTGAAAATACCTATTTTTCTAAAAAAACTTAAACTTACCTTTTTTTTTTCTAAGTCACCCAAAAAAAACCAATAATACCAGATGCATGTGAGTGGCTAATGATCCATCCAAAAAAGATCAGAAAATGACAAAACAAAAGACAGACATTGGTGACACAAAGAGCTAAAAACTCATCTCCCGTTCACCGCCCGGAGAGTAGGCATGTAATCCAACTAAGCCTCCACACATTTGTTTGTTTCTTCACACATCTCAACTCACAACACTCATAATATCATCACCCAAACATATCTTACGAGTTACGTTATACTCTTTGAGCATTTTAACTTCTTATATATAAAGCTTATGATATCTACAAGGGAATTCACAAACAAATAGTCTAGAGAGAGAGAGATAAAAGTGAAGAATGAATATAAACAACAATACCAGAACCCTTATGCAATTTGCAGCTTTTGCAATGGTTTTAACCACTGCAATAATGGGGAAAGAAGCTACCAGTCTTACAATTTGTAAAATGGACACAAATGATATGCAGAAATGTCGTCCGGCCGTCACAGGAAACAATCCACCGCCTCCTGGAGATGACTGTTGTGTAGTGGTTCGAGCTGCTAATCTTGAATGCTTCTGCAGATTCAAGTCTTATCTCCCACTTTTAGGAATTGACCCATCTAAAGTCGCGGCTCTTGTAGCTAAATGTGGTGTTACAAAAATTCCTCCAACATGCCAAGGTAAAAACAAGGATAAGGCCTAATGAATTGATGTGTATTATTCATCTGATTGTTCTTAAAGAAGTACAGAAAGTCATTACGTTTTTCTCTAACGCAGCTTGAATAATTCGGCTGGAGATAGGTCTCCACGGTGATGCAATCTTTTCTTGCGTCTGATATGAAGTCTCGAAATTATAATGTTTATTAGTGTTCTGTTCCAAATAAATCACAAACTTGTAGTAATGAATTTTCGATTTACCTTGTGTACATAGAAGAACGAAAACGTCTAAGCACTAGTTTAAATTCCTAACTATAAAAAGAACCAACAGATAATGCCGTGAGAGTCATGATTTTGAGATCTGATGTCTAACTTGTGGTAATAGAAAATAGGCAACTTTGGCTAGTACATTGCTACTAGACTTATGCATGCAACTATGGTCTTCCTCATTTGCCTGTTTGTGTACACATTTGGACTCCAAAGACGACTTGACTAAAAGACTCGTGAGTCTAAGCTTTTGCTAGCTTACCTGCTTACGCTTAGAGCATTAACGTTGCTATATAATAAGCTCATTAGATTAATGAGTTTCACGATAGAGTTGAGAGAGAGTGCGTGTGAAGAGAAGAGAAAGAATGGGTAAGAACAATACCAGAATCCTCATGGAGTTAGCTGCTCTTGCGATAGTTTTAACTGCCGCGATGATGGTTGAAGAAGCTAAGAGCATTCCGCTATGTAACATCGAGACACACGACTTGGAAAGAGAGAAGGTCTGCAGGATTTGCTCTTCTTCCTGTAAAGAGAGAAGGTCTTACGTTTCTTTTGTTGTTCTTTCTGTAACACGCAGCTTGATGAATTGAGTTGAGGACAGGCCGCTCTGCTGCAGGCTTTGCTCCAACTGAAGTCTCTTGAGTTACATTATGTCTTTTGTCGATCTGATTTTGCAATAATTGTGAGTATGGAAGAACCATGTTTCTTCTATACATTATGAATACAATAAAGAACTTGAAACATGTTCACTACATTAATGAACACAATAAAGTACTAGTTTTCACTAAATCCATTGTGTTCTACTTTCTTAATTACACTATCTCGTCATGCCTATTCCCTGCAAAGCACCAAAACATTAAACCGCAACAGACAATATCAAAATACTTGAGAATAGCATGGTTAGCAAGGTATTTCGAGTTGAAGAAAACAGGGGATTCAAAAGAGTGGTGGTTATTCGGGAATTTAGTCGCATGAAGGTGGTTTGAGATTTACTAGCTTTGTAACTTAGTCGAGTTGAAGAGATGTTAACATATTGTCCTCCACTTTATAACATCAAAGAGCCTCTGTCTCAACTAATAGAAGAACGAACATCAAGATATCATTCCAAATGCAATCCAGGGAAGTTATTATCAGAATCATCAGAAAAATGGCTACACAAGATGACTTTTCCAATCCAATATTGTCGGAATCATTACAAACCCGGTATAAGTCTCCCAAATTTGTCTGTATGCATGCGATTTGTAGACCTTTCAACTCAAAAGACCACTTGACTAGAAAGACTAGAGAGTATCATACACTCTTTCTAGCTTCCACCTAGCATTAACTTGTTATATAAGCTCACAAATTATTGTTTGATACAATGCCTGGAAGTGATCCTTGAAGAAAAAAGTGAGGAATGCGAAGAGCGGCAAGAGAATAACTAGACTGAGTCAAAGCAGAGAAATGCTGCGTTCTAAATTCTACAAAGTAGGAGAGAGTCTATGATTCAAATTAACTTGTAACGTGAATCAAGACAAGAAAATCCTATAAACAAACCATGGTTGCCTGAAGAGCAAGCTTACTTTTACCTAGAATTGAAAATTATAAATGAAGAAGAGTTCCCCAAATTACCACTACAATGCGCGATAATAGATTCATCGATTCAACGGTTCTATTCACGCAACCAAACAGAAGCAGAGAATGGTGATGAACAGAGAGACTGGTATCACCTAAGGATGGTTTTGATCCCTGAGAATCATTTCGCTTTCGTCGATTTTAACACACCAATACAAATAATCAAATCGCAATCGCAAAAACAAGCAAGGCACAGAGAACGGAGACAACAAGACTGTGATTACAAGTTCCTTTTTCCACTTTCCCAATATTATTTTACAATTTTTATGCATGATTATCAAAGCATTTACGTGATATCTTAATTTTTTTTAACTTTCAAAATTCAAATACTAATTATATTATTTCTTATTTAGTTAATATCATTTTATTATATGTGTTGTAAAATCTAGCTCTAATTTTGTCCATTCCAAATCCCTAATCTATGGATCTAATCTAACATTCTTCTCAAGAATCTAGTAAAGAACTTTAGAACAATGAACAAGACACGATTTATCCAGTTCGGGGGCAAATCACCACCCTACGTCCGGCCGAAGAGATACTCGGAATCTACTAATCAGAAAAGTTCTCCGGTCATACAAGATTCTCTCCGATCACTTTCCTCTCACCCAACCTCACCCTCTCGATCTCCCTATTCCCACAAAACAGTCGAAGAAGATTACAAGATTTCTTTAAAGAAAAGAAGAAAGAAGGAAAAACCCATAAAGATATCAAAAACCCAATCTCTCTTGAACTCTCACCAGAAGATCGTTACTCCCTCTAACGACTTCTCTCTTTGAACTTATCCCCTTCTGATCTTTAGCTCAGTTTCTTGTTGATTTAAAATCTCAGAGAAGTCTCCAAGAAACGACTCCGTTACTTTTATTCTCCTTAACCGGTTCCTCAATCACCCTGATTTTCGGTTTGTCCCTCGTTTCGAATGTTTCAACTAAACCAACCAAAACAATATGCATCTAAAACCAGACATAGAAGACCAAACCAATCACAACAAACTCCACCTGGTTTGACCTTCTCCTCTAAGACTCAGTGAATTCCTCTCTCGGTAACATGTTCCTGTCTAATATCCAGAAACACCCAGCAAGCCCAAAAGCTGTTTGAACTTACTGACTGGTAGAATCTTTGTGAATACATCAGCTGGGTTTACACTCGTATGAACCTTAATAACCTTTAACACCCCTTCTGCAATGTTCTCACGCACATAGTTCATCTTTACAGCCATATGTTTTGTACGCCCATGGTACACATTGTTCTTGGCTAAGGCTAGAGCACTTTATGAGTCACACTCAATCTCAACATCATCCTGTTTATAGCCAAACTCAGCACTTAGCCCTTGCAACCAGGCTGCCTCTTTTGCTGCTTCTATCATTGCTATAAACTCAGACTCTGTAGTAGATAACGCCACTAGTGACTGCAGGCAAGATCTCCAGTTGATGATATTACCTCCTGCCATAAACGCATACCCTGACAAGGATCCCCTCTTGTCTAGGTCTGTTGCAAAGTCTGCATCATAATACTCATTTATCTTTATATTTGAACCCTTTCTGAACACTAACCCTGTCTTTGTGGTTCCTCTGATATACCTCAATACCTATTTGGCTGCTATTCAATGTTTCTTCACAGGACTGCTCATGTACCTGCTTATAACCCCTACTGGATAAGCTAGATCTGGCCTGGTGTCAATCATTCCATACATTAACACTCCCTACTACATTGCAATATGGTATTGACTTCATATATTCTGTATCCGCAACAATTTCCTCTTTTGATGTTGCACTCAGCTTTATATGAACTCCTAGTGGTGTATTTACAGCTTTGGCTTTGTCCATACCATAATTCTCTAGTACTTTCTCCATGTAATTCTCTTGTGACAACCATAACAATCCATTTTCTCTATCTCTTATGATGTCAATACCCAATATTTTCTTAGTCGGACCTAAATCCTTCATTTCAAGCCTTGAACTCAATTGCTCTTTTAAATTCCCTATTAATTCCATGTCTCTACTAGCCACTAACATATCATCTATGTATAAGAGTAAGTAGATGTATGTACCTGCCTGAAACTTAATGCATACACACTGATCCATGTTACTTCTGTAAAATCCAAGTTCCAACATGAAGGTGTTGAACTTCTGATTCCACTGCCTGGGGCTTTGTTTCAAGCCATAAAGCGATTTCTTCAAGAGACACTCCATATTTTCCTTCCCTTTTACTACGTATCCTTCTGATTGTTCCATGAAGATTTCTTCATCAAGATCCCCGTGTAAAAATGTTGTTTTCACGTCAAGTTGCTCAAGCTCCAAGTTCTCTTGCACCACTATAGACATCAAGTACCTTATGGATACGTGTTTTACTACTGGGGAAAATATCTCGTTATAGTCCACACCCTCTTTTTGACTATAACACTTGGCAACAAGTGTGGCTTTAAATCTAGGACCTTCAACCCCCTGGTTTCCTCTTAAAAATCCACTTGCATCCAACTATCTTCCTGTTTTTTGGCTTAGGAACCAGCAACCAAGCGAAGTTCTTATCCAGAGATGACATCTCCTCATCTGCTGCCAAACCCCACTCCTTGCTGAAAGGATCTAACATAGCCATCTTGTAATTCTCAGGTTCTAAAGTACCCCCATCTTCTGATACTTGCAGATCCATTCCAATGCAATTACTCTCTACAAACCTTGAAGGCCTTCTTATTTCCCTCCTTGTTCTGTCTCTAGCTAACTTGTAGCTGCTTTGGCCATCTTTAGTTTGTACCTCACTCTGCTCATGAGTATTTTCTCCTGAACTCTCTGACTCAGTCTATCTAGATATGACCTCATGATCTAATTCCTTTCCTTCCTTGGTTCCAGAAGCATCTCCACCTAAACCTGACACACTTTCTGTCCCTGCTACCCCCAGCTCTATGCGCAAGAAATCAGTGTCAGACTCTTCTCTAACTTTACATGTTCCCTTCAACAGATTCTTATAGCTTTCATCCTCATTGAATGTAACATTCCTGCTTATGATACTCTTCTTGTCATCCAAGGACCAGATCCTGTATCCTTTTACTCCAGTTGGGTAGCCAATGAATATTCCTTTCTTTGCTCTTGGTTGTAGTTTTCCATCATCTGCATGAAAGTAACAAACACAACCAAAACTCTTAAGATTAGAAAAGTTAGGAATACACTTAAACCATACCTCTTCTGGGATGTTATTTTCAATGGCTGATGATGGAGAATGATTTATCAAGTATACAGCTGTATTGATAGCTTTAGCCCAAAACACCTTTGGAAGCCCTGACTCATTCAACATGCTTCTAACCTTTTCCAAGATGGTTCTGTTCAATCTCTCCACCACACCATTTTGCTGAGGTGTGGGAGCTACTGACAGATTTCTTGCTATCCCATGTTGAGAACAGAAGTTTTCAAATTCCTTGTTGCAAAACTCGAGTCCATTGTCTGTTCTCAACTTCTTTACCTTCAAGCTTGATTGATTCGCCACTAAGACCTTCCATTCAACAAACTTCTCAAAGGCCTGGTCCTTAGTTCTAAAAAAGTAAACCCATACTTTCCTAAAATGATCATCCACCAAACTCAAAAAATAATGAATTTTCTAGAGACTCAGGAGTAGAAGGTGATTCCCATAAATCTGCATGTACATACTCTAAACAAGTTGTGGTTGAATGTTTTCCAGTCTTGAAGCTCACTCTATGAGCCTTTCTAAACACACAACTCTAACAGAAGCCTGTAGCAGATACTCTAGTTTTATCTAAGTAACCCTTCTTTACTAATATATCCAGATTTGTCTGATTTATGTGACATAATCTGCTATGCCACAGTTTTGTCTCATCCTTCAGACTCACTGTATTAACTTCCCCCACCTGTGTAGCTCCAAGTAAGAAATATAGTGTCCCATTTTTCTTGGATTTCAGAATGGTTCTACAACCTTTTCTTACTTTCAGTATTCCATTTTCAGATCCAAAGGAACAACCTTGATTCTCAAAAGTTCCTAATGATAGGAGGTTTCTAGAGAATTGTGGCACATACCTTACATTTGATATTGAGACATATGATCCTTCTGATGTCTTGATCTTTATGGTCTCGATCCCTTTCACATATGACATTGTCTCATTTGCCATTCTAACTTTCCCTGCATCAAACTCTTCTAGGTCAGAGAACCACTCCTTTCTAGGAGTCATATGGAATGTGCACCCAGTGTCTAGAATCCATATTTGACTGAAGTCCTCTGTCTCACACACATGTGCTTCTAAGACTGCCAAAGACTCCACATAATCCACTCCACTTACTGCTGATGATTCACCTTTCTCTTGATGTTGATTCTTACCCCTTTTAGAAGCTCTCTTGGGACAATTTCTTTTGAAATGTCCTTCTGCCCCACATGTCCAACATGATGGTTTCTTCCTTTTTGACTTAGACCTTGATTTTCCTCGATTCTTGTTTCCACCATCTTCTTTGGTTGTTTTTCTGCCCCTTGTACCTTGTTCTATGTACAAGCCTTCAGCTGGATTCTTGTTTCCCTTTCCTGACTCACCTAATTCTAACTGCTTAGAATGAATTGAGTTTACCACCTCATCTAGTGTCAAAGTAGTTTTTCCATATTTCAATGTGTCTCTCAACTGATCAAATTGCTTTGGCAACGACATTAGTAAGAGGATGGCCTGGTCCTCATCTGATACATTCACCTTGACATTACTCAAACCAGTGATAATTCTCAAGAACTCATCAAGATTTGCTTCCACTGAATAAGAATCTTTCATCTTATAGTTGTATAACCTCTGCTTAAGGTAGATCCTATTTGGCAGTGCTTTAGACATATACATCGAATCAAGCTTGCTCAACATCTCTGCAGCAGTAGGGAGATGAATTATCTTCCTAAGTATCTGATCTGTCAAGCTTAGGACAATAGTATTGTTAGAATGGATGCGATGGTTTATCATAAGAAGCTCAAAAATCACTCAATACGTTTTTATTAGATATCTCTCAAACAAAACCTACAAGTCTTTGTTTGATCAGTTTTATGTTCACCGCTTTCTCGGCTAAAACGACTGACCAATATCTAAAAACCTTCATAGCTAGAAAGCAGCAACAACTGCTTGTTTCACCCAAAAACCCTAATAACTTTTTCTCTCAAGAACTTTTATTCTCACAAAACGCACACCCTTCTCTTTGTAATCTCTTCTCTTAAATAGGTGTTCTTCCTTGACCTAGAGAATCTTGACGCTATCTTCCAAGATACGTAAATCTTATCTTCTTTCCATATTTTCACGAACTTGACACATCAGCTCCACGTGTTAATCCTCGTCATATCTGTGTCACACACCCATCCCTTTGTGCCACCAGTTTCCTCGTCTCTTCCAAACACTCACATTCTCCCCCTTTTTGTTTGATTATGTCAATCCAAGCACTTGTCTAAATGGCAGTCTAAACAGCAACAGTCTCATATTTCACATTAGAGATTAGTCTGAAACACATACCCATAGGATCAACCATAGTAAAAGCAAATGTTTTGACACACAGGAAACATCAGTTAGACTTGAAGCAAAAACAAAAACAAGGTCTTGTTTCAACACACCAAAGGGACCGATTACAGACTAGTCTCAAAATACACAGATAATGTCAACTGACTGCATCAATCAAAGTCCTCCATAGCATCAGCAGAGGAGGCACCATCATCAGAGTCTTCACGAACATACACACCATACTCTCCCCCTGTTTGGATGCATAATCACACAAAAACATGGTGAGGAAAGAGCAAAACAACCAACAAAGAGAAGAGAACTTACCTTTCAAACACATATATCCATTACCTTTCAAACACATATATCCATCTGATAGATCATTCTTTTCAAATTCCTGAGATCGAAAGCGAAGGATGGAGGCGCATGATCATGCTCTCCACCAAAACCACGAGCACTCTTATCCAGAGAGACAATTCGAGGAGCAGAAGAAGTTTTGTCCTTGCGATACACAGGAACAATTCGTTGAAACCGAAGAAGCTGATAGATGAGATTGGGAATAGGAAGCCGAAGACCAAGCTGTTCAGGGTGCCTAGACACTTCCAGAATTTGCTCATACACAAGCCTTCCAAGGCTAAACCTTTTGTAGTTGCAAATCATGTAGAGAAACTTAGCCCTGATCTGTGTCATAGTTGTGCTGTTGGCAGAAGGAATCCAATTCCTACAACAAAGCTTGTAGAGAATAGCCATAGTGGGAGTAAGATGCTTTGATTGGAACTCCTCCCAGCGATTCTTGCGACCTCCAGTAAGCAGCATAATGGCCTCAGGAAGTGGCTCATCCATGTAAACTTCAGAGTCACGAGTAGGATGTGTGTCAGGTGGTCTCATGAACATCCTATTGATGAGATAAGGAGAGAACTCATACATTTCACCACGCAAGTAGACCAAACACATATCCATTGAGTTTGACGCAAAATCACCAAGATTGCTGTAAAACTCTCTGACTACTTGTTCTTCATATTGATCAATCTCCATGACAATCAATAACAACCCAGCTGGTCTAATAATATCTTCAGCTCCCAACATCTCAGGTTTCAACATCTCAGGCTTCCCTAGAGGCAAGTATTTTTGATCAAGAAATGAACGTACCTTGAAACTCTTATAAGCCTCGACTCCCTTTGATGTGAGGAATTTCTGATTGAAAGGGCACACAGGAAGAGTGCTGTAAATGGCAGGAAACATCTGTGTCTTGCGACGATGTACTCGTCGATTCTCTACCATGCGTAATTCAAAAGAAGCAAACCCACAATCGATTCCTTCTCTGTCATCATGAAAGGGTTCTTCTTCATCCCGATGCTCTGCATGTTCATCATAGACAGGAACATCATCCCAGTCATCGTCCTGATATGTCATGGGTTCCTTTCCAGATCGATGGCGAGATTGATGTGGTTCTTCAGAAGGACCGTCTACAGTGATGATAGGAGGCTCATATCCAGGCGGTAAAGGTCGTGATGGAACCGAGGCAGCAACGGCACGATGGAGGGCTTCTCGCTGAAAATGAGTCAGAGTCATAGTGAACCGATTTGAGAGCAACAATCCGAGGAGAGATTGCGAAGAGATCAGCGATGAGATGATTTGACGGCACAATTAGGGTTTGTGAGACACACCCTTAAAAGATACTTTCCCGCTTAACCTGAAAGACAAACCGCCTCACAAAAACGACACATCTTTTGGCTGATTATCAGTAAAACATACGCAGTTGGGCTTTTCGGCCCAAAGATCAGTAAGCTTGACTAATATTTGAACTAATCATAACACAGACGACCAGAATCTCAACACATAGTAGAAACACAAAACATGACTGTGTTACACAGATAGATACTTGCAAGGAAAACACTTGAATAAATAAGCAGAGGTTACACGATAGTAGACTGACATTGTTACTTCCTTTTGCGGTGATCACAGACCAAGACACAAGGTGTTTTCATAGACCACGCATATCACAAACCATAAGGTTGAAGTTTTTCAAAATGAGCGCAACTGATCAACTAAGCAAGGAGAGATTGTCCTTATATAAGATAGGTGTCCACGCCCCTTGATATGAGAGGTCCCTGAACAGACTGGGTCAACCAATTGATACGTGTGTTATACTTGAAATCAAATTTTCCCTAATTTTCTAGGGTATCATTTTATTTTTTTATTGATTTCTTAGCTTGAGAATCGAATATCCCTAATTTTCTAGGGTATCATTTTATTTTTTTTTATAATTTAGCATACCACATAAATATTGCCATAGACCCAGCCTGTGAATGGTATTGTCTCACTAGTTGAACAGAGGTTTTAGCTTTTTGGTGATAAGGAACAGAGATTTAAAACATAGGAAAGTGATAGATGGTCTTAAAGAAGCACACAACATGTTCTTGGGTGACACACTAGATTTCACATATCCCTAAAGCCTTTCTCAGACGACAAAAGGTGTTTAGATCTAAAGGTTTAGTGAACAAGTCAGCAAGTTGTCTATCTGTAGTAACATGCTCAATAATTGCAAGTTTCTCCTCAACAAGTTCTCTAACAAAGTGGTATCTAATATCAACATGTTTGGTTCTAGAATGCTGGACAGGATTTCTTGATATATTGATGGCACTCACATTATCACAATAGACAAGAAAAGAGTCAGTATGAATACCATAATCGTTGAGCATTTGTTTCATCCATAGCAGTTGAGTGCAACAACTACCCAGTGCAATATATTCTGCCTCAGCTGTTGATAGAGTGATACAGTTCTGTTTCTTGTTGTGCCAAGCAATTAGGTTGTTTCCCATAAAGAAACATCCTCCTGAGGTGCTCTTTCGATCGTTTAAGCTACCTGTCCAGTCTGCATCACAAAATCCTGCAAGGTTAGAGTTAGTATCCTTGGTAAAATAGACACCAAAATCTAGAGTTCCTTTAACATATTTAAGGATACGTTTGACTGCCAGCATGTGGGATTCTCTAGGACTTGCTTGATATCTGGCACACACTCCCACACTATAGCATAAGTCAGGCCTACTAGCTGTGAGATAAAGTAAGCTCCCGATAATAGCTCTGTAGATTTTTTCATTCACTTTGACACCATTCTCATCCTTAGAGAGTTTGATATTAGTGCTCATTGGAGTATTTGATTCCTTTACAGTTTTCATATCGAATCTCTTGATTAAATTTCGAGCATATGATGCCTGTGAGATGAATATCCCATCCTCCAGCTGCTTTACTTGCAATCCCAGAAAGTAGGTCAATTCTCCAACCAAGCTCATCGCAAATTCTTTAGTCACGGTCGAGACAAACTCATCAACCAGAACTTGGTCTGTTCCTCCAAACAGGATATCATCAACGTAGACTTGTACCACCAGAAAATCTTCGTTCTTTGTCAAAATGAATAACGTTTTATCCACATTTCCTCGGATAAACCCTGACACAAGCAAGAATTGTGCTAACCTTTCATACCAAGCCCTGAGCGCTTGTTTCAGACCGTACAATACCTTTTTTAAATGGTAAACATGGTTAGGTAAATCTGGATCCTCAAATCCCTTAGGCTGAGCCACGTAGACTTCCTCCTGGAGTAAACCGTTTAGGAACACACTCTTCACATCCATTTGGTATAATTTGAACTTCAAATCACAGGCAATACCAAGCAAGAGCCTTATGGATTCTAGCCGAGCTACTGGCGCAAAAGTCTCGTCAAAATCCACTCCTTCAACCTGGGTATACCCCTGGGCTACCAATCGTGCTTTGTTTCTGACAACATTTCCATTCTCATCTATCTTGTTCTTAAAGATCCACTTTGTCCCAATGACGTTCACATCTTTTGGTCTAGCAACCAAGTCCCACACTTGAAGTCGTGAGAACTGCTCTAACTCTTCATGACATGCATTTGTCCAGAATTCATCTTCAAGGGCTTCTTGAATGTTTTTCGGTTATATGAAAGAGACAAAACATCCAAATTCAACGATTTCAGCAAGCATAACCATATCTTTGAAGTTTATCCTCTTCTTTCGGGTAATCCTACCATCATTTAGA
>OVAN01011651.1:0-13622 GCA_900406275.1 Anastatica hierochuntica | reverse complement strand
TTAGCGAGTTATTGAATAAGAAATACGAAAGTAAACTGCGAAGACAATAAGACATAAATCGTGAGTAAGTTAGATAACGAAATACGAAATAGATTGAGAATNAACAGATCAAGATAGCGAATTAGCGAATTAGTGAATAAGAAATACGAAAGTACACTACGAAGACAATAAGACATAAATCGTGAGTAAGTTAGATAACGAAATACGAAATAGATTGAGAATTGATATGAATTAACGGTGAACAAGTAACAGGATTCGTAAGACAAGTTAACGTGAATGAACACAGAGTGAAAACGAAAGCGAATCTAAAGTATCGAAAAACGTAAAGGAAGAACAAATCGACAGACACAATTAACAAAGAAGTTAAGGGATCTTATTCGAATTTCGTGATTGGAGCGTGCGCAACCGGTGTTAAGCCGTGGCCGCGAGATCTGTTGGTGACGATTACCTAGAACTACGACGAAGACTCGTAACCTAGTTGAGACGCAACTTGCTAACAAAAAACGAAACAAGAACCCTAGTTTTTCTAATTGTTTTGTGGTGACAAAAAGCTCTGTGAATGAATGAATCCTCTCTCTCTGACTTCGAGTCCTTTATATAGCTCCTCGTGGGCTGGCTCGATTTCCTTTTCCGTCCCGATTCATGCATATCTTTTCGCGGGAATATTCCTTTTTCCCAGATTTTCCTAAATCTTTTCGAGATCTTTTCCTTATCTTCCCAAACTTGACATTTTCGAAGTACCCCAATGAACCGTCATTGCAAATGGGCCGGTTCTCGCCGGAAAATCGTAAGTGGACCGTTATCGCGGTGTGGGCCCTTCCGGGCCGTTTTGCGGCTAAGTGACCTTTACGACTTATCGTGGAAACCGTTTCTCGCAGGAATAAGCAGCAACAACTCCTTGGACCGATGTTGTCAATCGTATCGGTTAGACTCTTCCGGTGCTTAAGTTAACTATCGTCGTTTTATACGATTGACACGAAATCCACGGAAAGCATGGATCCTTGCGATTCTTGTCATGACAGTTTGACGGAAACTCCAATCGAGACGCAATGATAGATTATCAAGTGACGATTCGAAGGAAATGACGATCGGAAGGGACGTGGTTTAGTCAACGAACTTGGACTAAACGTTATCCGCGCCTCAGCGTGAACTGGCGTTAAGGACAGAGCTTGGTCCTGGCGCCAAGGACTGTGCTTGGTCCAGGCGCCAAGGACTGTGCTTGGTCCTGGCGCAAAGGACTGTGCATGGTCCTGGCGCTAATTGGTGCCAAGGACTGTGCTTGGTCCTGGCGCCAATTGGCGCCAAGGACTGTGCTTGGTCCTGGCGCCAGTTGGCGCCAAGGACTGTGCTTGGTCCAGGCGCCAATTGGCACCAAGGACTAAGCTTGGTCCTGGCTCCAGCTGGCACCAAGGACTGAGCTTGGTCCTGGCGCCAATTGGCGCCAAGAAGGACCCTCGGTCTCGGTTCCAATTGACGTCTAGATCGGCTTCAAATTCAGTCGTCAATCGGTTCCAAGACTCATTCGTAGGTTTGGCATCAATCGGCGTTTAGATAGTTCTCCGAAACGACGCGGTACTCCGATGCTCTCGGTGGTTTTATATCGCTTTGAAGGTTGTATCGTGTGGTCTTGTGATAGTCTTCCGAAAGCCATTGACGCTAACTTTAGCATTCAGATGCTTTAGTTTCTAGTGGACGGATAGACTTCTTTGAAAGATCGTCTAGACCCCAATTGGCTCGCGATCTAGACGATGGTAAGTCAAGACGACAGCAAGTCTAGATGATGGCAAGTCTTAGACGACGGTGAATCTAGATGTTGATAAGTCTAGACGATATTAAGTCCAGACGACGGTGAGTTTTGATGATGGTAAGGTTAGACGACGTTAAGTCTAGACAACGGTAACTCTAGTCGATGTTAAGTCTAGAAGACGTTAAGTCTAGACGGCGGCGAGTCTAGACGTTGGTCCTTTTTCCGAGTAAGTTCGATTAGAGATGCGATATTGGACGTTGATTTCGAGATGCCTGTTTTTGACACCAACAGTTGTCCAACCTAATAACATCTCATATGCAGGGAAGTCACTTATTGTCCACATAAGCATTGCACGCATTGTCAAATTCCTTCTCCTTGATCAATCATATGTGCAAACTCCATTATGCCACAACTACTTCAGCTCTTCGATTAAAGGCTGTTGAAAAACATCAAGTGATCGTTTTGGATGTTTGGGCCCAGGGGCCAAAACACTCAAAAATAGAAACTCCCTTTGCATACACATCTCAGGTGGGAGGTTGTACGGCGTAACGATTACAGGCCACAATGAATATTGCCTACCGGACATACCAAATAGACTAAATCCATCCGTGCATAAACCAAGATAGACATTACCTTTTTGCCTAGCTAACTCAGGGTGGACCGAGTAAAAGTGCCTCCACGCTCTCGCATCTAATGGATATGTAATCTCTCCATCTATTCGATTATGGTTTACATGCCACCTCATTGATTGAGCAGTCCTTTTTGATTGGTACATGCGTTTCAATCTATCGGTTATAGGGAGATACCACATCCTTTGGTATGGTATTTTCTTCCGACCAACAACTTGAGGCCTATATCTCTGGTTTTGGAAAAAATGACACTACTGCAATTTTTATCGTCTTTTCAGAACAACATACAATTGTTTACACATACATCAATCATCTCAGATGGCAAAGCAAGACTATATACCAACTTTTCTACCTTCAAGTCCTTCAAGAAATTCCTTTCACACCATTCCATCTGAATCTCTATGTATGTACATCCATCGTCAAATGTAGTATAAGTCACCTGAAGACATGTTTGTTTCCTTGTTTAGTGGGAGAGGAAGATGATGAGAGAAAAATGATTTTGAGGTGTGATTGAGTTGTATGCATAAAACAAGTATTTATAGTAAAGTCTACAAATTTACCATCGAATTTACAACGATAATTAACAACCAATTTACTTCGATAACACTTCGCTACATTTTAACGAATTTAAAAAGTCAAATTCACAATGAAAGTATTCATTGTTATTAGACCGGCAAGCACGTGCGTAATTATGTTTTCACCTACCAACAATTTTAAGTATATTAGTTGTTAAGAAACATCGAAAACAATTTGTCGTTATTTAGACGTTAATTTATGATAATTTTGAGGCTAATTCTACATTCGACGTTAATAAGTCGTCAATATGACGGTAAATAACAAATACTTAACGGGAAAATATTTCGTCGTTATATAACGACGATACCATAATTCATCGTTAAACAGTCGTTAATTCGATGCAAATTAACAATATCTCAATTTTGACGTTAAAATTCGACGCTACAAGACTATTTTCTTGTAGAGTTGGCTCAATGAACTTATTGAAACTTGTGTCTATTTAATGCATGCTAATTATTTTAATTTGAAAATCTAGGTTCTTTGATAATTAATATAGAATCCCGAACCTCGAAAGTGGAGAGGATCTAAATTAGTATTTTCGAGTTCTAGACGTGTCTTAATTCTAATCCCTAAACAAATCGGTTTTATCTATGGTGCATGATTCTATGCGAATGTCCTATAAGCCTAACGCTTTTTCTCATTGATTTACATCCTTTTAATCACTTTTAGTCGTTGTCTTTTATTTTTAAACTCACCAAAAAAACTCTTTTGTTTTCTGTTTTAGCTTAACTTAATTCTGAAATTTATAGTGTAAGATCTTAGTCCTCGTGGGACCGATAACCTGAAGTACTGCATCTACGATGTGCACTTGCAGCAGTAGTGTCTTTTTGGGTGAAATTTAACACGCTATCACATTTTAAAAAAAATCTACTTTATCCTTAATGATTATTTTATTTTCTTTCATTATATTTTAAATTTCTAATGGCATTTAGTTTAGTTTTTTACAAATTTAAAGTTATTTCCTGAATGTACTTCCCAAATAAAAATATAGAGATTTTACATTTTATGTATTAAAATAAATATTAATTATGTAACAGTTGAAGGATTGAAGGAAAAAAGGACTTGCAGACGAAAAAAGTGTGATTTAGTTTCGGCTGACGTACGGAGCTTGTCTTCGCACGCCGAGCCTCTTTCTTTTTGCCTTTTGTTTTTCTGTAGCTTTGTTCTATCTAGATGTTTCGCCTTGTAGCTTTTTCTACGAGATTCGGAATTTTCGGTGGAAGGATGCTTAAGCTTTGGATGGTGATTTTGAAGAGGATGACATGGAGGTCACGAGCGGTTGATCTTCCCCGATTAGTAGATCTAATCAGCTTTGGTGGGTAATGTGATTTTGCCTTAGATATATGCTTAGGGTTTGGGTCTATATCTATTTAGCCTCCCTGCATCTATTTTGGCCTTTCTAAAGCTTCCCGGCACCTCTGGCTCACTGATGTGATATGACTGCTCCAAATTCTAATCCTGATGACGTTCTTTCTACCAACTTTGTGGTCTGGATCTCTTTCTTCTTGGTGACTACATTCTAGTTGGGAATTCATATGTTGCAGGAGTTGTTTTGCCATTTTAGATTGTTTTGGATAGGATCTTGTTGTAACTTGTCTCAGTAGTTGAGGTTAGCGACGGTGAAACCGTTTTGTGGGAGATTAGATTCCGCCTTGGCTTTCCTTCATTGAAGATGGTTATTTCGAGGCAGTCTTTCCCTCGTCCAACAATTCTAGACTTATCCCGCCGCGGGCCGCAATAAAACAACTTTAATAGGAGAATCCGGGTTGGAGTCTGTCTTGGTGGTTGGTATTCCTCTTCTTTCCTGATTACTTGTATCGTCAAGAGGTTTAGGCGTATTTTCACTATTTCCTTCTCTAGCAATGAATCCGTGTTGGTATCTGGGTTGGAGTCTGTCTTGGTGGTTGGTATTCCTCTTCTTTGCTGATTACTTGTATCGTTAAGAGGTTTAGGCGTATTTTCACTATTTCCTTCTCTAGCAATGAATCCGTGTTGGTTTCGGTTCTTCTTCTTCTTCTTCTTCTTCTTCTTCTTCTTCTTCTTCTTCCCTCGGTGCCGTCTTCTTTGCGCTGAAGACCCTTACTCCGAGCAAGACTTCTTGTTTTCTCATCTTTCTAAATATGGTGCTACATGTCCTATCCATTGTAATCTTGGCTTTTGGATTTTTCGGGTTCAAGTTTTGTCATAGTCAAGTTCCGGTAAGTTTACATCTTGGTTTTTTATTTGTATCTCTTCTCTGATTCCCCTTTTGTGGGCTTGTGTCTCCCCTTTTATGGGCTTTTGGCTCTGGTATTGGGTACACTGATAGCCGACTTTGACTTTGTAGTAAATTTCCTAAGTTATAAAATTTCAATGTTAGAGAAAAAAAACTATTAATTATATAACTAAATTAGATTTTTCACATTTTTTAATTCTTTTAAACAGGAATCTTCTTATAGTATAAATTAACTATATATTAATATTCTATAACTAAAATATATTTTTTTATTTTTTATATATATATTTTATTTTTATTTATTTTAAAAATGTTAATTGTAAGAAATTAAATAATTTTTAAGATTTATTTACTTATTTTAAAAATTGAAATACTTTTTCATGGATTTTTTGAAAAAGATATTAAAAATATTTGATAAGATTTAGGTAGCATAATTTAATTAGCCTTCGAATGTTTTCGTTAAACCTTTTTTATTTATAATGAAATTTTTGTTTCATTTTTTTTTGCCGACCAAATATTAATCAAAAAGCCACACCGTTACTGGTTGCCCAGTTCGGGGGATCAGATTTTACAAAAATATAATTAGTATTAAAAATACGGGAGCCTCGAGCTAGACAGTCCGCTTGTACGTTCGCCGTTCGCGGAATGGTAGACAAGGAAAACCCCGGGAATTGCTCACGAAGGACTTGAAATTCTTGGATAACCGTGAAAAAAGTTGGCCAGTCGTCTGGCTGCTGGAGAATCCTGGAGAGCTCTGCACAATCTGTCGCGAAATTCTGGCAATCTATCCTTCTGGTGCTCAATTAATGCATTGTCCACAATAGTGCTTCCATCTCTGAGTGTAGTGGAGACAGGCTCCGCCGGATACATCTTTCCCCTAGAAAAATTACTTTGTGTTTCCCTATCTTGACATACCCACCCGAGTCCAGAAGTGGGATCAGAATGTTTCCAAGAGCCATCTATTCGGCAGGTCAGCCCGACGGGTCTTGGATTCTCTTGAATCACTTGTTCAGCATCTGGAGAGGGAATGGCTTTCGCCTCCTCCCACGCTATCGAGTCCGTTTTGGCATCCCTCATAATCTCATCCACTTCTACCTGGATGCCTTGGAAAACCTTTTTGTTCCTTGCTTTCCAAATGAACCATAACACCCATGAATGGAGATCATTACCTCTACCGTGATCCATTATAGGTTTCCGCCAGAACAGATAGTCTAAGTTCGTGTATAGTGCACCTGTTGGTAAAATCCCCGGGGTTGTTGGGTTCCTATAGGAGTTCCAAATTTGTCGGATCGACTCACACTTAAAGAAAACATGATTAATTGTCTCCGGAGCGTTTCCACACCGCTGACACATTATATCACATTGTACGCCCCGCTTTGTGATCTCTGAAGCCACCACCAAACTCATTGTGGCCACTTGCCAGAGAAAATGTTGAATCTTAAGGGGACTATTTATTTTCCATGCAAACGCCTTCAGTGCTTGCAACCCTGGTCCCTAGCCATTATTATTAAGGCGGTCGAATTCCACAGAATTGAGAACTTTGTATCTCGATTTAACCGTATAATTACCCGATTTTGTGTAGTGCCAAACCAGGCCATCGATAATAGTAGTCCGACTGGGTTGAATACCCCGAATGAGCTCCACGTCCACAGGGTCAATAAACTCCTGTAAGATCGGTAAATGCCACTCCCTCGTCGTAGAGTTTATTAAATGTTGAACTTCCAATCTTGGGTGCCACACACTACCCCGCCCTCTCGCAGGTCGTGGATTTATGTCAGGGATCCATGGATCATTCCATATTGGCGTACTTATACCATAACCTATACGTATCCTCGCCCCTTTCTTGATCAACGCTTGAGTTGAAAAAAATACTTTTCCAGCCAAATGAGGGTGAATTTGGTTTTTTGGCGTTCAGTGGATGGACGTTCTTGAAATATCTCCCCCGCAACACTCGAGCAACCAATGAGTTCGGAAACTATATTAGCCTCCAAAGTTGTTTCGCCAATAAGGCTGTATTAAAATCCTCCAGAGATTTGAAGCATAAACATCCATTCTCTTTTGGAATACATAATTGGTCCCATGCAAACCAATGGAGACCGCGGTTACATCCATTGGAACTCCACCAGAATTTTGAAATAGCACTGGTTAATTTTGCAGTTAAACCTTGGGGGAGCTTAAAACATGACATGACATAAGTGGGTAATGCCAAAGCAACCGATTTAATGAGAATCTCTTTTCCTCCTTTGGAAAGAAACTTGGAGGACCACCCGTTTACCCGGTCTCCCAGACGTTCTCGAACATAATTAAAAATTTGTCTCTTTGGTCCACCCAGACTTTCTGGAATTCCATGGTAATTTCCCATATCCCCTTCCATTGTGATGCCTAATTGGGCCTTAATCGAGTCTTTAATTTGTTCAGGAACATTCTTCCCAAACAAAACTGAGGACTTGTGGAAGTTTATTACTTGTCCAGAAGCATCCCCATATTTCTGTAAGACCTCCAAAATAGATGCACATTTCGAAGTGTTGGCCTTGCAGAAAAAAGGTTGTCATCAGCGAACAGCAGATGGGAGATCGTTGGGCTCTTCTGGGCGATCTTAATCCCCGTTAAAGCCTTGTCCAATTCCTTCTGTTTGATGTTTGCAATAAGGGCCTCCGTACAAATGATAAAAAGATATGGTGATAAAGGATCCCCTTGCCTCAACACTCGCCTGGGTAAAATATCTTTCGTCGGTTTGCCAATAAAAAGAACTTTATATGATACCGAACGAACACACCACATTAGCCGAGAGATCCATGTTTGTCCAAATCCTAACTTATGCATGACTGCTTCCAGAAAGGGTCATCCAATACGATCATACGCTTTGCTCATATCCGTTTTTATAGCCATAGAGTCATGACGGCACTTCTGGTTAGTGCGCAACCCGTGGAACATCTCCTGAGCAATTAGAATATTGTCCGTAATCAGCCGTCCAGACACGAAAGCGGATTGTGTCTCAGAAATGACAGACGGAAGGATCTTTCGTAGCCTCAGGCACAAAACTTTGGATATAATTTTATAACCCACATTACATAAACTGATCGGCCGCAACTCCGACATCCTTTGCGGATTCTCCTTTTTTGGAATTAAACAAATATTGGTCTCATTCAGTCGTGTATCAAAACTACCGACTGAAGGAAATCACGAACTAATTTAACTAGATCATCCTTCAAAATCACCCAATAACATTGGTAAAAGAGTGTCGTCATCCCGTCCGGTCCTGGAGCTTTTTTAGGGTGCGTAGCAAACAAAGCTTTCTTCACTTCCATTTCCATAACTCCCTTAGTCAAAGCTTGATTAATATTGTCACTAATAATTGGGGCGACATTCTCAAAGCCCAGGTCATATCTCCTGATACAGAAGACGCAAACAAGCCATTAAAGTAATCAACCGCTATAGTTTCCATGCCTTCCGGGGACTCCTCCCACGATCCGTGAGGGTTAAATAATCCGGAGATCTTGTTTCGTGCCCGCCTTTGTTTTGTTGAGGCATGGAAAAATTTAGTATTTTTATCTCCTTCTTTTCACCAAAAGTTCCTGCTTTTCTGTTTCCAGTATATTTCTTCATCCCTATAGGCCTCCTGTAACTTCTTTTTGATTGCTACAACGATGTCAGAATTTATTGAGTCATCATTATGCGCTTCTTCCAGTTTGGCTTTCAGATTCCCAATATTTTCTCTGCCTGTGGGGACGGTATTTTTCCTCCACCAAGAGATCAAGTTCCTACAATTTCGTATCTTATCCACAAAGGCAAGTTCCCAAAAATTATGTGTACGCTGCCAACCACTCTCTATGACCTCTGCAAAGCCCTCCTTGCCATTCCATCGCTTATCAAACCTGAAGTTATGGTAGTACTTTTCCTTTTTGTAGTTAAATTTTAACAATATCGGACGGTGATCAGAGCCGATTCTCGCTAAATATTCAACTTTGGAATGGCCAAAGACTGTATGCTAGTCCTCATTACCTACCGCTCTATCCAACTTGCACCGAACGTTCTGATTATTTCGTGTACCCTTCCTAGATAATTGATCGCCAGCACAAGGAAATTCCGTCATGCCACAATGACTTAACATCTGATTAAACAGGACAAAGGAAGCTGCCGGTCTCATTCTGCCCCCTTTTTTCATGATTGCCAGTAATTTCATTTAAATCCCCAATGATTAACCAAGGTTTTGATCTTTGCAAACCTATTTCGATTAATTCATCCCATACTTTATATCGGTTTACGGAGACCGGTTCACCATATACAAATGAGAATTGAAACGTTAAATCCATAGATCATAGCGTTGACATCAATGATGCGATTACTAGAATAAAGAACATCTAGTTTTATTTCATTATTGTAGAAAATTGCTAAACCACCACTCAAACCGATGAGATCCACCGAATACAAATTATTAAAACCAAAATCTATATGAAATTTTTTTAAATAAGAAGAAGATTGCTTGGTCTCTGATAAAAACAATATATCAGGCCGAAATTTTTTCCAAAGGTCTCTTAGTGTATCTTCTGTCAAGTCACTGCCCACGCCTTGACAGTTCCAACTCATGATCTTCATGGATGGGCCGATGGTTTCAGGGGAGCCACCATTCCTTTCTTCTTATTCTTAGAAGGCCCCGCCACCTTAGTGTCTCCTTTAGTCCCAACATCCACGCCTACCGTACCTACAATACGAGCTGCCGTTTTATTAGAAATCAATGATTTATGTGAACAATTCCCATAATTCGCCTTACGCCTTTGAGGCGATACCATCATAAACTTATTCAACTTTCTAAAATTAATTCCATTTATTTTCTCAAGACTCTTAGGAAATCTAGACAAATTATTTTTACCATTATCCAGCCTAATATTCCTCGTATCAGACACAATGCCTTCAAGACTTAATAAGGAATTAGGAGATAAAGTATGTATACCTTCAGTACAAATTTTCATGGACCCCTCAAACATTTGCTCATCAGCCATGCCAACCAGTTGCCCATCGGGTAAATTTCTTGGATACTCATCCCTCAGTTCCCCTTCCTCCACTGTGGCATCACACAGCTACTCAGCATTGGAGATTACCAGACTCATGGAATCACCCTCTTTCGCCCCATCCCCTTGAATTAGCAATTCCCCTTCCTCGACCAGCAAATCATCATCTTCCACCAACGATTCAACCATGGAAACATCATTAGCAGCACCCTCATCATCCACAACCAAAGCAATGGCTTTACCTTTGTCCAAATTAGTAAGAACCTGAGTTTGAAACTCCACTGTCACCACATTATTACCCTTGTTATCTGCATCCAGAGAGTAAAGAGGTCTCGGCCAGTTAGGTTGTCTCCGACTTACCACAGAAGATGTGCCTTCAGTCGTTGATCTCGAATTTTGCCCATAAGACCTAGAGCTCCCACCTTTGTGATTCTTAGGTCTATAAACCCGTTGATTGCCACCATTATTATCCTGTTTCCTCACCTTGTCAGCATATGAATCCGTTAAAGAATCAGTATTCCCCATCAGATCTCTGTTATGGCCTTCATACCTTTGAGAATCGCTCTCCAAGCTCTGAACTAGTTCCATATCCAAAGCCCTCTTAACCGGAAGCCGTTGCGAACCTCCTTTCACCACAACATCCCACAACTATCTTCCATCAACAGCCTCCGAAGAAGCTTTCTTCTTTTGTCTCCGAGCCTCAATCATCAACTCCGGACACACCGAAACGTGATGTGTAAGCATATGACAATGGTCACAAAATCTAGAGAGCTTATCGTACTTAAGCCTTGATTTCTTCACCGTGATCAAATGGTACCACCGTAGAGAAAATCAGAGGCTTGAAACCGTCAATCGTGACAAGCACACTAGCCGACTCCGCGTCAATATCCTTAACCTCTCCAATGGCCTTAACCACCACCCTAACAGTTTCTTCTTCCCACAAGTGAAGTGGTATGTCTTCAATTTTGATCCAAAAAGTCAGAGCCGAGGGATACAGAGGCTTGACTATTGGCTCCCAGCGCACCAACGCAACCATCCAGCCATCAGAATGGTATGGTCTATATTGGAGAACATCTTGTATGTCCCTTTCTATTTGGAAGTTAAGCTGAAACTTCCCGTTTCCGAGGTCTCCACCTTCAACCTTCCCTTCCAACTTCCAAATTTTCGGAAGATGAAACAGCAGGCTATCCATTCTCTGCTCCTCCGGATTCATTAACCTCCCGATCAGAGTCAAAGAGAACTGCTTAACCCTCTTGGAAATACCTACTGCCGAGAGTCTCACTGATTCCGTACGAATCACAGCCTTATCCTTAACAGCTACCATCTGCCGAGAGTCTCATTTCTTTATATATTTACTTTATAATAGAATTTTTCGTATTTTTTTTACAAATTTAAAGTTACTCTCGTAAACGTACTTTTTAAATAATAATATAGAGATTAGATAATTTACTAAATATAATCGAAGTTGCTGTAAAATATAAGTGTGCCCTCTATTATAAATACAACCTTATAAACTAACGATCATCGATTCAGTTACCTTTTTTGAACCTCTTCATTCTTTCAAAATATATTATATAATCATTTGATACATACTATAAAAAAAAATCCAGATAAAATCATGTCACTGTCACGAAAAAAAAACGAAATAGCTCTTATCCACAAATAAGACATAAATAAATCTTACATGCACTATCTACTAATAAATAAAATATCGCAAGCATAATAGTCTTAGTATCTAACTATTTAAAAGGAATTGTTTCTAACCTCTCAGACTGTCCAACTCAGCAAAATTTAGTGCTTTCTTATACTGCCATGTCACCTATTCAATAAGGTTATAGAACGTTTATATATTTCTTTATAATTTCCACAGTCCTCTTTTCATCTTCCTTCTCATGTCTCTTCCTCCTCATATCTCTTCCTCCTCATATGTCTCTGCCATTCCTATAACCGAAATCCATTAAAATCCTATGTCCTCGCATCCATTAAATCGTTTTATAAATTTGGCTCAATAGTTTGCAGGAAATCGAAGATTTTGAATTTTGAATGAAGCAATAGCTTTGTGTTAATAAAACACGGCGATTTCTGAAGAAATCCAGATAGCTACAACAACACAAGATCCGTGCACTTCTTCCAAAGTCTCGCCGTCTCAAGATCATCACCGATTGGACAAGCTTTGCGTTGTTCGATGGCAAATCAACCTCGAAATTTTTTCGTCCTCTCCTTCCTCCGCCATTGTCGTCCTCTCCTTCCTTCGCAGAGTAACAGCTGATTCCAGAAGAAGGTTTAGACTTTCCCTACATTTTGTCACACCAAAGATTTAGCTTCCAGGCTTTTCGTTTTCGATTGAAATTCATCACAATTGGTGAAGAAAGTTGTGATTTTTGTTATATGTTGTATTATACATTCAACTGCAATTATCATCAATGTCAATGATTGAATGAAGCCTCTCTGTCAGGATTGTTTTCATATAGTACTTGGGGTTGGGGAAGATTCTTCAGTAACGCAGAGCTCGAGAGAACACTCGATTAAGATCTTTTAAGGTTGTATCCAGAGATTGGTTATAGACAAGGTTCCGTACTTAACTTATTTCTTAGGGTGATTTGTTGAAAGATGTCATTTTATGATTAACGTTTTTTGGTTCTTTGGAAATTATTTTGGATTTAGGGTGCATGAACTATTGGCTCTTTGCTTTATGTTCTTTAAATGGATCTGCAATGTTTTACGGAAGTGAGGGCAAACTATGAAGATCAATTCATTGATTTGTTTGATGAACTAGCCTTTCCAGAGGGCATTCCACCATCACCTAGAGGCATTCATCAGATCGAAGTAACATTCGACATCGACGCCAATCGCATTGTGACTATTTTGTGATTAACGTATTTTACTAAACCGAAACTGAAACTGAAATGTTTCTCTACTAAAGAACGTTTGATATGTGATTTTTTAAGAGTATGCTTCTGATACTGGTCACTTATATATCATTCTTTAGTAGAGGGTTGACAAGATATTTACAAATATAGACATCAGAGAAAAAGACAGGCCTCATCACGGCTGGTGTAAAGAAGCGTATTCGTTGATGCATGGACATACACAGAGAATTTCTCCATATAACCCTGTGAGGTGTGTAAAAGCAAAAAACAATCAGTGAAAGAAACCAGTCAAAGAAAGAATCAAAGATTCTTCTGCTTGAGGACAGTGCAATATATCACAAATATGATAGGAAAATTAGTTAAGAAAGCTGAGACGCAAACAATACATAAGTGAGTTTACTTGCAATAATATAACAAACTAAACACCTGTTAGATTACACAATGATAAACATTACTTGACATTAACTAACCCAAAGAGTTATTGTTGGTTGGTTTCTCGGGAGAAGAAGAAGAGGAATGGTTCTGTTTGTAGGAACATGATTTCTACGAAATGGGCAAACTGATAAATATAAAGTG
>OVAN01011650.1:0-14486 GCA_900406275.1 Anastatica hierochuntica | reverse complement strand
TTATAAAATAGATCTAGAGTTTTAAACAAATAAATTAAGCCTTAACATGCATATCTAGGTGATAAACTTATAGATCTAGGTTCCAAACTTATAGATCTAGAATTTAAACTTATAGATCTAGAATCCTAGCATGCAGATCTAAGCTTTTAATGTTTGAATAAGGTTTTAATTATGTTTTTAGATCAGATTTGATTACCTTTATCCTTCTTTTGGGTTGAATGGATCGAATAGATTGATTGAACACGAACTCACGAACTAGACAGCAACACACGAGCTCTATGTCTCTCGATCACGAGCTGCTGGTCACGATCAGCTGCTGGAAAACATGATCAAGGGGCTTGAACACGAGCACACGAGCTGGAGATCACGAACAGGTGCTGGTGGCTCACGGTGGTGATGAGATTCACGGCAAAAGCTGGATGTTTTTGCGTGAAAGAGGAGATCCGATGGTCTAATGAAGAGATTGGATTTTTGTTTGTTTTTTTTTGTTTGGGATGTTTTTGTTTTTTAGGGTTTATGGATCGAATTTGTGTCTCAGGGTTTGCTTAGAGTTATCGTGCTGATAACGTGTTAAGAAACTAATGGGAAAGTTGTAACTTTATTAATGAATAAAGGATCCCTTATATAGGGAAGTACAAATCCAAGTCAAACTAGGAAATCTAATAAAGAGATAAACATATGGATAAATACAAAGTAACTTGGTCACCAAGTCAAAGCACTAATGGACCTATAAATAAAGTGGGCTTTCGCCAAGCCCATTGGGCTTTTGGTTATGGCAGACACTAAATGGTTTATAACATTGTATCATTTTTTTAAATCTTCAAACCATTTTAATATTATAAGTTGATAACAAAATTAGGGTTGGTTGTTGGATTCTTTGAATCGGTTTTTAGGGTCGGTTCAGATAGATTCTTTCGATTTGCGGGTAGTTTAGTTCCTATGTTTTGGTACACATTTAGGAACCGAAATTTTTTTGGTTTGAATCAGTTCTCGTTACTTGAAATCAGAACAAAAAAGAATCGAAAATTTTCGGTTCAAATTCGGGTTCTGGTATTTTCAGATAGTTTGGTTATTTTCTGGTATTTTCATGTATATTTGAGAACTTTTTGATTTTTTCAGATATTTTGAGTTTTTCGGATATGTTTAGCTAGTTTTGTATTGGGTATATTTGTTATATTTCAAGTTTATTTGGTTATTCAAAATAAAATATTCGAAATAATTTTATGGAACCTAAGTATATTTCGAGTATTTCGGGAACCCGAAATACTTTGGTTTAGTTCGTTTTCAGTTCTGGCTCTTTCGTTCTCAAATACTGATAACCCGTTTGAGTATTTTTAAAAATTAGACTCAGTTCCAATTCCAAAATTTTCTGTTGTTTTGATTCGGTTCTTCAGATCCGGGGAATAGCCCAGTCCTAAACAGAACAAATCTTCTCGAAATTTATTTTACGTATTGAAGTTCAAAAATAGCTACTAGATACTACATTCATACAAATACAAAATTTTTTTTAAGAGTCCAAACATTTGCCGTAAAGTGCCCTTCTTCTGCGGTTATATTATTTAGCTACGTAATAAATTTATGAATAGCCAATGATTGTTCTTATCTTTAGTGAGAACGGGCATATGACACCCACCCATCTACCCATTGTGACTTGTCACAAACAAATGACTTTATGTAATGAGTTGATACTTATACATATAGTGTGTATATAGATAGATGCATGCATGTATGCTTTTATATGTAGATAGATCTATAAAAGCTTTACAAAAAAAATGCTTCCCCTAAAAGAGACGACAAAATACAGAGACAAATCCAAACCAAAAGAAATTTTGTAACAGTGAGAAAGTTCTTGAAGATCCAACCAAATCCTACTTTTGTTCTTCTTCTCCTACTTTCTCTGAGTGGTCCTTATTGTTTCTTGGAGAGAGAGAGAGATGGATGAAGATGGAAACTTGCTGATTGGGAATAGTAATTACAATGGAGAAGAAGAAGCAGATCCAGAGAATAACGCTTTGAATCAACCTCTCCTTAAGAGACATAGAACTCTTTCTTCAACTCCTCTTGCTTTGGTCGGTACAAAGGTTTCACACATCGAAAGCTTAGATTATGAGTATGTTTTCCTTATTCTTCACTGATTTAGATTCTCCTCCTCAATCTCTTTCTATAAATTTTTAATCTTTACTTTCTTCTCAGATTTTATACGTTTTGAGCTTTTACTCTGTTTTCTGAATTTCTTATCTCTCCTCTTTCAATAGAAAATATGGCTAAACTTTCACTTATTTTTTTTTAATAAAAGGTGGATGGATTCTAGGCTTTCAAAATATGTTCTATAAAGTTTTCAATCTTTACTCTTTTCAGATAATATTCGTGTTCTTTTTTCTTTTGAAATGGATGGATTCTGGGTGGGTCTCAATCTGTTTTATAAAGTTTTAACTTTTATTCTGAAATTATTTTTTCAAAAAAAATTGTATGAATATATTGGTGATGGGGACATAAGAGTTGTTATAGATTATCTCACATCTTCAAGTTGCCGCAAGCAATCATCATTCAAATCTTTAAACAAATCAAGATCAATGAGTTGGGCTACCTTTTAGTTTTAATGATAAGTCTTGGTCTTTTTTTCAAAGTTTTCATCTTTCTCCGGTTTTCAGATAATCTTCAATTATTCACCTTTTATTAAAAAAAAGGGGAGGAATATATTTAGTGATGGATACATATTCACTGTTTTAATAATTTTGTTAGAAATATTTTAATTTTGAATTTTGTGACTTGTACAGAATAAACGAGAATGATTTGTTCAAGCATGACTGGAGAAGTAGATCAAAGGCACAAGTATTTCAATACATATTCGCAAAATGGACATTAGCTTGTCTTGTTGGTCTCTTAACTGGTCTCGTTGCCACTCTCATCAACCTCGCCGTTGAAAACATTGCCGGTTACAAACTTCTTGCCGTCGGTTACTACATTGGTCAAGATAGGTATTGACTTACTATCTGAATCTTTAAAAAATATATCATTTAAAGATCAAGAAATTGAGTTACCTTGTATCATAAGTCTATGTTGAAATAGGTACTTGACAGGTCTGTTGATCTTCACGGGTGCGAATTTGGGTCTGACTTTGGTGTCCACAGTACTTGTCGTTGTCTTTGCTCCTACCGCGGCTGGTCCCGGGATTCCTGAGATTAAAGCTTATCTTAATGGCGTCGACACTCCCAATATGTTCGGTGCCACCACCATGTTCGTTAAGGTTTGCTTTTTTATAAGCTTCCAATTCAAAACCAATTAGCAATAAATGAATTGTGTTGGCTCACGGATTTTATGTTATGTTTATTAAGATTGTTGGAAGTATTGGAGCAGTTGCAGCTGGACTTGACCTTGGAAAAGAAGGACCGCTGGTTCACATAGGAAGCTGCATTGCTTCTTTGCTTGGTCAAGGTGGTCCAGATAACCATAGAATCAAATGGAGATGGCTTCGTTACTTCAACAACGATAGAGATCGAAGAGATCTCATTACTTGTGGATCTGCCTCTGGAGTATGTGCAGCTTTTAGATCACCAGTAGGAGGAGTGTTGTTCGCTCTTGAAGAAGTCGCCACGTGGTGGAGAAGCGCTCTCTTGTGGAGGACATTCTTTAGTACAGCTATTGTGGTGGTTGTACTGAGAGCGTTCATCGAGATTTGCAATTCCGGTAAATGCGGGCTTTTTGGTAGAGGAGGACTCATTATGTTTGATGTGAGTCATGTAGAGGTTAGGTATCACGCAGCCGATATAATCCCTGTCACCTTGATTGGAGTCTTTGGTGGCATTCTTGGAAGCTTGTACAATCATCTTCTTCATAAAGTTCTCAGACTTTACAATCTAATCAACCAGTAAGTGTTTTCTGAGTAAAAAAGCATTTCAAGAACACACAAAAAAAAAGAGTTGTAAAGATGTAGTCTTGTACTTAGATTGTTTCATCAACTATGTTTCAGGAAGGGTAAGATTCACAAGGTGCTTCTAAGTCTTTCGGTATCTCTGTTCACTTCGGTTTGCTTGTACGGTCTTCCATTCTTAGCGGAATGCAAGCCTTGCAATCCTTCCATAGATGAGACCTGTCCAACAAACGGAAGATCAGGAAACTTCAAACAATTCAATTGTCCGAATGGTTACTACAACGATCTAGCGACTCTGCTTCTCACAACCAATGATGATGCAGTCAGAAATATTTTCTCTTCAAACACTCCTAATGAGTTTGGTATGGTTTCCCTCTGGATATTCTTTGGCCTCTACTGCATCTTGGGGCTTATTACATTCGGTATAGCGACACCTTCTGGTCTCTTCCTGCCGATCATCCTAATGGGTTCTGCTTATGGACGAATGCTAGGCACGGTAATGGGATCATACACAAACATTGATCAAGGGCTTTACGCGGTTCTTGGTGCAGCTTCACTAATGGCTGGTTCCATGAGAATGACTGTTTCACTCTGTGTGATATTCTTAGAACTCACCAACAACCTTCTTTTGTTACCCATTACAATGTTTGTGCTTCTGATTGCTAAAACAGTTGGAGACAGCTTCAATCTGAGTATCTACGAGATTATTCTCCATCTAAAGGGCTTACCTTTCTTGGAAGCAAATCCAGAGCCATGGATGAGGAACCTCACCGTAGGTGAGCTTGGTGATGCTAAGCCTCCGGTTGTAACTCTTCATGGAGTAGAAAAGGTCGCCAATATAGTCGATGTACTAAAGAACACAACGCATAACGCCTTCCCGGTATTAGATGGAGCAGATTTAGGCACTGGTGCTGCTACAGATCTTCATGGTTTGATCTTAAGAGCACACCTTGTCAAAGTTCTGAAAAAGAGATGGTTCTTGAATGAGAGAAGAAGAACAGAAGAGTGGGAAGTTAGAGAAAAGTTTACACCGGTTGAATTAGCTGAGAGAGAAGACGATTTCAACGATGTGGCAATCACAAGCTCAGAGATGCAAATGTATGTTGATCTTCATCCTCTAACCAACACTACACCTTACACAGTGGTTCAGAGTATGTCAGTGGCTAAGGCTTTAGTGCTATTCCGATCAGTGGGCCTAAGACATTTGCTGATTGTTCCCAAGATGCAAGCTTCAGGGGTAAGTTTGCTTCATCTTGAATGTAACATATCATTTCATGAAACATTACTACCAAACTTGTTGTTTCATGTCCTCTTGTGTGTGTGTGTGTATGTTTTGCAGATGTCTCCTGTAATAGGAATCTTAACAAGGCAAGATCTAAGAGCTTATAACATCCTACAAGCGTTTCCCCATTTGGATAAACACAAAAGTGGGAAACTTAGATGAATAAGCTACGGCAAAAGAAAAAGCAAAAACAAAGAGGGATTCACCTATGTGCTTTTGGGGTGAGTGATTGCAACATCAGCTTTTGATTATTTATCTGTTTTTTCTCCTATTATTACTGTTTTGTTTGCTTTCTTTTCTAAAAACCCCAAAAACTACATAGTATATGTATTACATGTAAATCTCTTTCTTAATCACCTTATTCAGTCATAAAAGAAATTTAATGCAATGAGGTTTTTCTATCTCTATGTCATTACGAGGGGTTTCCCTAATACATGACGTATCGAAATAAGTTCGTTCTATTCCCGAAGTAAAGACTTGTGCCAATTCATACTTGATGTATTAATTTTTTACTAAATCATACATGACCTTTCATGTTTTAGCTTTTCCGTATACTGACGTTAACACCGTTAGTTTTATGGTTATCGAAGACATGTCAGATGACACGTGTCACACAATGCGTTTTGCATTTTTCATATATACTAGGTGATTGGTCTGCACCCAGTGAGGGCTAGAACGAACTCTAAATTATGTGACATAATACGTTGTGTGATGCATAGATTTTTAGTTGTCATGGTTTTTTATGCATCAAATGCAATTTATTTGATAGTTATATCGATATTTTTTGTAAGTATTTGCTTTGCATTCTTTACAAACTAAAAACATAGACCACAAAAGACCAATCTTCTCGTTTAACATTATTAAGAAACAAAATTCGGAGTTTAAAATACTAAAGTATTACAATAGTGTTTTAAAAAAATGAAGATGTAAAATGGAGAAAGTCACTATAACAAGAACAAATTAAAGTTTGTACTCCTTAGAAACCTACAAATAAATGAAAATGAATAGTTAGAAAAAACATATGATAATATAAAATGCGTATTTTATAAATATAGGTGGTTCCCGCACCTAGTGCGGATATAAAAATTTCTAAATATGCAGTGAAATATTAATGTTGTATCTTGGCTAAATTTCGCATATTTTAAACTTACATAATTTATATTATTCGTAACTCATAATTTTTTTTTAATTTGTTTGTGGTATTTAGTAGTCATATTTTAATATAAAAAGTACCTAATCTAGCTATGAGTTTTTATTGTGTCAAATTTATTGCACAAAAAATATTATTATTACACATTATTGTATACATAAATAGGTAGAATAAGATTGATTAGGCTAATGTTCCATTTATTGCAAGTTGAATATTTTAATGGTAAATATTTTCTTAAGATAATTTTCCATTCATACACCCAATACTGGCATGAAAATTTCTAAATTTACGCCATGTATTTATACATGGTTTTAAATCATTAGCTGATAAAATAATTTTTTTGTTTGTACCAAGGCCATTTTTTATCATCTTTGGATTTGAAATTTTGTTTGCTAATATTTTTGTAATCCCGTCATATTAGACGTAAGAAGTGTAAAGAATACAATGAGTTTTATTATTGTATTAAATAAATACAAATTCTATATATCATATATAATTATCATTTCCTTTGGATTGGCAACAAAATATCCATTAACTTGATAATTGTTTTACATAATATATTTAATACACAATCAATAGAGAGTTATAATAAAGATGCTATACAAATATCATAATTTCTATAAAATAATCTCTATATATTAATCGAGGAGACATTTTGAGAAGATTTTGAATTCTAAAGCTGATGTGTAAACCAGAGAGTGATTTCGAATGCTATTAGCCAATAAGATTAAAGTGTAATTAAAAATATTTAAATGATTTAAATGATAAACAATTATTTGGTAGTTATCAAGAATATCGGACTAAACATATATGGTAAGTAAGATTTCAGCATCTTTATATTACTTTATATTGTAATTAGCAATAATATCTAAATTAATTATTTTTAAAATTTTGCAATAATACCTAAATCAATCTTATTGTTTATCATTTTAATATCTGAATTAAACATAAAATATTTAATTTGAATTATTTTAAATATTAAAAGATTTGCAGAAGATATTTAAAGTGATGTTTATTTTGTCCCACATCGATTGTGGGAGTATAGAAGAGCAATAAAATTACAGTATAAAATAGAGCTCTCATGTTCAATTGCAAATCATATTTTTCACATTTCGAATGTGTTCAGTTTTAATAAATTGAATCGAATAGTAATTATTTTTTAGGTTCAAAAACGTTTTGAACCAAATAAAACATAATTTATTTTACATTCTTTAGTTTTGATTTCTTTCTGGTTAAAAACAAACCGAAATCAAATCATTTAGTGTTTCTATTTTCATTTAAATTTTCCAAATAAAAAAAATAAAAATTTATAAATACTTCAGTTTAAAATATTTTGATAAAAATTATTTTACAGTATTTTTAAAATTCGTGAACAAAAAAAAGTTGTTAAATTTTTATAAACCAGTTTCTTAAGTCCAATATGTCTAAAACATTAACAAATTTAAAATGGTGTTTTATCGAGGAGACACTTTGAGAAGATTTTGAATTCGTAAAGCTGAGGTGTCAACTAGAGAGTGATTTCGGATGCTATAAACCAATAAGATTAAAGTATAATTAAAAGTATTTAAATGATAAAGAATTATTTGGTAGTTTCCCGTTTCGGTTGTTATCAAGAATATCGGACTAAACATATATGGTAAGTAAGATCACAATATCTTTGTATTATTTTATGTTTTTGGTAATTAACAATAATATCTAAATTAATTATTTTTAAAATTTTGCAACTACAAGATTGTCAAGATTAGAGCGGTTTGGGGAGTTATTAACCAATGAAAAAACTCAATTTTTTATATTTAATCGTGACATTAATTACGATTCATAATAGTTAAGATATTTAATGATCTGATACATAAATCTATACAATAAATGAATATTTAATTTGAATTATTTAAATATAAAAATATTTGCAGAAGATATTTAAAGTGATATTTATTTTGTCCCAAATCAATTGTGGGAGTATAGAAGAGCAATAAAATTACAGCATAAAATAAAGCTCTCATGTTCAATTGCAAATCATCTTTCTTCACATTTCGAATATGTTCGGTTTTAATAAATTGAATCGAATAGTATTTATTTTTTGGTTCAAAAAGGTTTTGAACCAAATAAAACATAATTTATTTTACATTCTTTAGTTTTGATTTCATTCGGGTTAAAAATAAACTGAAATCAAATCATTTAATGTTTCTATTTTCATTTAAATTTTCCAAATAAAATTATAAAATTTATAAATACTTCGGTTTAAAATATTTTGATAAAAATTATTTTAAAATGATTTTTAAAATTCGTGAACAATAAGAATATTGTTAAACTTTTATAAATCAATTTCTTAAGTCCAAAATGTCTAAAACATTAAAAAAATTAAAATGGTGTTTTATAGAGGAGACATTTTGAGAAGATTTTGAATTCTTAAAGCTGAGGTATCAACCAGAGAGTGATTTCGGATGCTGTTAGCCAATAAGATTAAAGTGTAATTAAAAGTATTTAAATGATAAACAATTATTTGGTAGTTTCCCGTTTCGATTGTTATCAAAAATATCGGACTAAACATATATGGTAAATAAGATCTCAGCATCTTTGTATTATTTTATGTTTTTGGTAATTAGTAATAATACCTAAATTAATTAATTTTAAAATTTTGCAACTACAAGATTGTTAAGTTTAGAGCAATTTGGGGAGTTATTAACCAATGAAAAAAATTCAATTTTTTATATTTAATCGTGACATTATTTACGATTCATAATAGTTAAGATATTTAATGATCCGATATATAAATCTAAACAATAAATGAATATTTAATTTGAATTATTTTAAATATAAAAAGATTTGCAGAAGATATTTAAAATGATGTTTATTTTGTCACACATCGATTGTGGGAGTATAGAAGAGCAATAAAATTACAGTATAAAATAGAGCTCTCATGTTCAATTTCAAATCATTTTTCTTCACATTTCGAATGTGTTTGGTTTTAATAAATTGAATCGTACATTCTTTAGTTTTGATTTGTTTCGGTTTAAAAACAAACCGAAATCAAATCATTTAATATTTCTATTTTTATTTAAATTTTCCAAATAAAAAGATAAAATTTATAAATACTGCAGTTTAAAATATTTTGATAAATATTAATTTACAATATTTTTTAAAATTCGTGAACAATAAAAAAAATTGTTAAATTTTTATAAACAAAATTTTTAAGTCCAATATGTCTAAAATATTAAAAAATTTAAATGTTGTTTTATCGAGGAGACATTTTGAGAAGATTTTGAATTCGTAAAGCTGAGGTGTCAACCAGAGAGTGATTTCGGACGCTGTTAGCCAATAAGATTAAAGTGTAAATGATAAACAATTATTTGGTAGTTTCCCCTTTCAGTTGTTATCAAAAATATTGGACTAAACATATATGGTAAGTAAGATTTCAACATCTTTGTATTATTTTATGTTTTTGTTAATTAGCAATAATACCTAAATTAATTATTTAAAAATTTTGCAACTACAAGATTGTCAAGCTTAGAGTAATTTGGGGAGTTATTAACCAATAAAAAAAACTCAAATTTTTATATTTAATCGTGACATTAGTTACGATTCATAATAGTTAAGATATTTAATGATTTGATATAAATCTAAACAATAAATGAATATTTAATTTAAATTATATAAATATAAAAAGATTTGCAGAAGATATTTAAAGTGATGTTTATTTTGTCCCACATCGATTGTGGGAGTATAGAAGAGCAATAAAATTACAGCATAAATTAGAGCTCTCATGTTCAAATGCAAATCATCTTTCTTCATATTTCGAATGTGATAAATTGAATCGAATAGTATTTATTTTTCTGGTTCAAAAACGTTTTGAACCAAATAAAATATAATTTATTTTACATTCTTTAGTTTTAATTTCATTCTGGTTAAATAAATAGAAATCAAATCATTTAATGTTTCTAATTTCATTTAAATTTTCCAACTAAAAAAGATAAAAATTTATAAATACTTCGGTTTAAAATATTTTGATAAAAATTATTTTACAATGTTTTTTAAAATTGGTGAACAATAAAAAAATATTGTTACACTTTTATAAACCAATTTCTTAAGTCCAAAATGTCTAAAACATTAAAAAATTTAAAATGGTGTTTTATCGAGGAGACATTTTGAGAATATTTTGAATTCGTAAAGCTGAGGTGTCAACCAGAGAGTGATTTCGGATGCTGTTAGCCATNAATGATAAACAATTAATTGGTAGTTTTCCGTTTCGTTTGTTATCAAGAATATCGGACTAAACATATATGGTAAGTAAGATCTCAGCATCTTTGTATTATTTTATGTTTTTGATAATTAGCAATAATATCTAAATTAGTTATTTTTAAAATTTTGCAATTACAAGATTGTCAAGCTTAGAGCGATTTGGGGAGTTATTAACCAATGAAAAAAACTCAAATTTTTTTATATTTAATCGTGACATTAATTATGATTCATAGTTGTTAGGATATTTAATGATCTGATACATAAATATAAACAATAAATGAATATTTAATTTGATTTATTTTAAATATAAAACGACTTGCAGAAGATATTTAAAGTGATGTTTATTTTGTCCCACATCGATTGTGGGAGTACAGAAGAGCAATAAAATTACAGTATAAAATAGAGCTCTCATGTTCAATTGCAAATCATCTTTCTTTACATTTCGAATGTGTTCGGGAATTAACCTTTTTAAATTCAAAATGGTTTGAATTGAGTTAAAACATAAGAATTTTTGTATTGTTTAGTTTTGATTTTTTTCGGATTATAAATAAACTGAATCGAACTATTTAGTATTCTCAATCGATTTTTAATTAAATTGACAAAAACAAACAAAAAATATAAAAAGCTTTAGTTTTGAAAATGAATGCACAAGTCAAAAGATGCGTCCATAGAAGATTTTTAGGGAGATTTGACCAGTGAACTTCAATTATCATTAATTGTAGAGATTTATCATTGATTAACTATGAAGATCCAAAATATACATTCTTTCAATTAAATCGAACCAAATAAAATTGGTTTAGGGTTGTGTTAAGACTTGAATTTTATGTGTTAGGGTTAACTATTTAGGGTTTAGGGTTTAGTTTTTTAGGGTTTATCATTAGTGAGGGAATGAAATTAGAAAAGAACACATTGCATTTTTATTTAATCTTGATACCATAAGTAAAAAGATTATATATCGAATAACTATATAGAGATAAATTTATATTGTGTTGTGTAATTAAAATGTCAAAAATATTTTGGATTGTCAGATTATGCAAATAATTTTTAAGATTTTTGTGTTTAGGGTTGGGGTTGTGAGTTAAGGAATTAGGGTTTAGGGTTGAGTTTTTATCACTAGCGAGGGCACTGAATAAAATCAAAACAAAAAACATTGCCTCTTATATTTAACTTTTTAATCATTAGTTTGAATATTTTAATAAAAGAATTGGTTTGAATATTTCAATAAAAAGGAAAAATTTCATAAAAATTAAAATATTCAAATTGTTACTTTTTTAAGCACAATTTTGAAAGCCCGGTGTGGATGAAACATTAAAAGTATTTAAAGTAGTGTATTGTTTTATGTCACAACGATTGTGAGAGTTTTGAAAAGCAATAAACTTACATTATAGATAGACTTCACATGTTTACTTACAAAACATCTATTGTCAAATTTTAGATATGTCTAATTTTAAGAAATAGAACATGGATGTAACTAATTTTTAGGTTCAAAAATGGTTTGAACTGAGTTTGTTTGGTTTTGATTTTTCGGATTAATATCGGAAAAAACAGAATCGTTAAGTGTTTCAATTATCATTCGATTATATTTTTATAAAGAATAAAAGAAATAAAACCGAATAGTAGTTAATTTTTTTGGGGTTCAAAATTAGTTTGAATTGAATTAAACATAAGAACTTTTGTATCGTTTGGTCTGATTTTTTGGATTATAACTAAATTAAAACTGAACCATTTAGTGTTTCAGTTCTCAATTGATTTTCAACTAAAATTTTCAAAATTTAGCAATATTAATTCTATTTCAAAAATTGGTCTATAGACACACATTTACAGTACTTCCATTTCAATTTTTTAAAATTGTACAAAAACGATCAATTGATATTATTTCATTTACCATTCATGTCTTAATTTGCATAATTTATCAAAATATACACAATCTTCATATTACATTGTTTATCCAAACTTTTTAAACATAAGATGTTTAAATGAACCATTTTAAAAATATTTTAATATTAACTAACATAATTTTTTATTACATATTTGTACACCTTTATTACTTAAAAACAAATTCTAATATACTATAATCCCGCGCTTGCGCGCGGATCAAAATCTAGTTGGTAATTAAATAGAGTCGTATAAGAAATGATTTCGTGTAATATTTTCATTTTCATGTTAGTTTCAAACCACATTTATTCGAATAATATCTTACTTTTCATGTAAATTTTAAAATTTTCATAAAAATAATTAAATTGGTAAATTTATTGTTTTTGAGAAATATCTTACTTTCCAAGTAAATGTAAATCACATTAATTTATATCTTAATTAAAACTTTAATTCAAAACTTTGACATTTTCATTTAAAAAAGCTCTCTCTTTTTCGCGATGGTTTCAGTGACTCTATAACTAGGAGTTTCCGGCGGCGGATGGGACGGCGGCCGTCACAATCGGCGGTGGGTGTTTTGCTTGGTCTTTATGGGGTATGCAGAGTGGGCGTTTCGGTAACTGAGGAATCGATCTGGTATCTCAGTGGGTATAAGCCTTCAATCTTTGGGATCTCTGAGAGATCGTTGGCGATATCGGGAGGATCGGAAGAGATATGCCACGGGGGGAAGATCTGGAAGGAAATCGATTTCTTTCTCTGGAGATCGTGGTGGGTAATCTTCAGCGCTATCTTAGAGTCAATTAGATCTCAAGATAAGGGAAGTGGGAGATACGTATGGGTTCTGGGAGTATCAAGCAGGATGTTTAGTTTCCTTTCTTTCTCAGATGTCAGGATCTTAGAGATTGGATTGAGGATCTACAAGGATTGGCTTCGGTTCTCACAGAGGATTTTCAGGGGCTGCGTTTTAGCTATAAAATCAAGTGGTCTAAGGCTTGTTCAGCATCACGCAATCCCTCTTAGGCTCATTTTGGTTTGTCATCTCTGGTTTTTGGGTTGGAGTGAACAACCTACTGCGGTATTAGTTCTACATTGGTGGGTCTCCAGGGTTGTGTTACGGCTGGTCCACTCTGTTTGTTTGAGGTATTTTCTGTGGGTATTGATAACAGTTACGATGGCTCAATTGGGTGGTACCAGCGGCAAAGCAGTGGTTCGTACGGCTGCAGTGAGACTTTCAGCGGCTGGAATCGCTAAGAGGGTGAAACAGTTTTCCTTAACTTTGATAGGGAGGCTTATGAACCCGGAGATCCAGAGAACGGAGAGTCTCATTGCTAATTTGCCGAAGATATGGCGGTTAGAAGGCAAAGTTGAAGGCGGTGAGTTGGGTAACGAAAAATTCCAGTTTACGTTCCTAAATGAAAGGGATCTTTTGGATGTATTAAGCTGGGGACCGTACCATTTTGATGGTTGGATGGTGGCTCTTGTTCGTTGGGAACCGGTGGTGCTGCCTCAGTATCCCTCGGCTATAACCTTTTGGATTACTGTCAATGACATTCTGATGCATTTATGGGCAGAGGAGACGATACGTGCTGTGGGCCAAGCTATTGGTGAGGTCAAGGATTTTGATGCGGACTCTGGTTGTGTCTTGGTGACGGTAGATGGGTCCAAGCTGCTTGTTTTCACTATGGTTGTCCCATTTGAACATGGCGAGGAGATAACTGTAGGTTTGAAGTATGACAAGCTGTCGGGTTATTGCAAACAATGTCACAGGTTGTCACACGATGTGTCGGTTTGTCCGGAGCTGCCAGCAAACCAGAGACAGTGTGGTCAGGCAGCGGTGGTCCCATCGGAGGGGAATTCTTTGGGGGAGACTAAGGTACAGGAAGGTACGCGAAGGCTACCGGTGAAGAGAGCTCTGGATTTGGACATTACCGATAACATAGATGGGAGAAATTCAGGTAGGAGTGGAAAACACTTGTTGTCTATGAGTGCTCAAGATAGGGGCAGCAGCTCCTATGCCGAGGTGGTTGATGTATTCGTATTTTGTCGGTTTTTATTACGGTTTTCATTTGAGAATT
>OVAN01011649.1:0-14487 GCA_900406275.1 Anastatica hierochuntica | reverse complement strand
TAAGATTTTGGTAAATATGAATTTGTATAATATGCATCAAAGGTATAAATTATAGAAAGGTTTCGTTTATTTCGTAAATTTTAATAACAAATCAAAACAGTTAAATTGGTATAATATCTTTTTAAAATGTTAAAAACATGTTATACGATTGCATATATTGGATTAATGATAATCCTTTTGGGGTTTAGGGATTAGAGTTTAGGGTTTAGGGTCTAGGGATATTTTGCGAAGAAATTGCAAGGGTCACTCGCAAGTCACTCGTAAATTTGCGAGTGACCCTTGCAATTTACTCGCAAAATGTGTCATTAATTAAAAAAATTTCCCACTTTTGTTTTTAAGGTTTTTAGTAAGTTGCAAATCATTACAATGAAGATTTAAAATTTTGTTACAATATTTTTCGTTATAATAACAAATTTTGTATATATGAATTTGCATAATACGCATCAAATGTATAAATTTTAAAAAAGTTTTGTTTATTTCGTAAACTTTAAAAACGGAAACGGTTAAATTGATATAATATCTTTTTGAAATATTAAAGAAATACTATAAGATTGCATAAATTGGATTTGTGATAATTCTTTTGGGACTTGAGGTTTAGAGTTTAGGGTTTAGTGTTTAAGGTATATGGTTTAGGGATATTTTGCGAGGAAATTGTGAGGGTCACTCGCAAGTCACTCGCAAATTTGCGAGTAAATTTCGAGTGACCCTCACAATTTACTCGAAAAATGTGTAATTTATTAAAATAAAATTTCCCACGTTGGTTTTTAAGGTTTTTAGTAAGTTGCAAATCATTACAATGAAGATTTAAAATTTATTACAATATTTTTCGTTAAAATAACAAATTTTGTATATATGAATTTGCATAATACGCATCAAAGGTATACAGTTTAGAAAAGTTTCGTTTATTTCGCAAACTTTAAAAATGAAAACGGTTAAATTGGTATAATAACTTTTTAAAATGTTAAAAAAATGCAATAAGATTGCATAAATTGTATTAGCGATAATCTTTTTGGGGTTTAGGATTTGGGGTATAAAGTTTATGGATATTTTGCGAGGAAATCGCGAGGGTCACTCGCAAATTTGCGAGTAATTTGCGAGTGACCCTCGCAATTTACTCGCAAAATGTGTAATTAATTAAAAAAATTCCCACTTTTGTTTTTAAGGTTTTTAGTAAGTTGCAAATCATTACAATGAAGATTTAAAATTTATTACAATATTTTTCGTTATAATAACAAATTTTGTATATATGAATTTGCATAATACGCATCAAAGATATAAATTTTAGAAAGGTTTCGTTTATATCGTAAACTTTAAAAACGAAAACGGTTAAATTAGTATAATATCTTTTTAAAATGTTAAAGAAATGTTATAAGATTGCATAAATTGGATTTGTGATAATCCTTTTGGGGCTTAGTGTTTATGGTTTAGGGTATAAAGTTTAGGGATATTTTGCAAGGAAATTGCGAGGGACACTCGCAAATTTGCGACCAATTTGCGAGGAAAACCTTTCTCTCTCTATTTACTCGCAAATAAGTCGCAAATTTGCGAGAGAAATGCTATTCTCACAATTTACTCGCAAATTTACGACCAATTTGCGGGTAAAACGTTTTCTCTTACTGAATACTAGCAATTCAGTCGCAATTTTGCGAGTCTAGAGTTTTCTCACAATTCACTCGCAATTTTGCGAGTGAATTGCGAGAAAAATTTTTCCACGCAAAATTGCGACCAAATTGGGAGTGAACTAAATTTCCTTGCATTTCACTCGCAATTTGGTTGCAATTTTGCGACTGCATATCTTCCTCGTAAATTTCTCTCGCAATTTGATTGTTTTCTTGTAGTGCTTCCTCTTTGTATCATCTTCCAATCTTTGACTAACACGTGTAATCCTCAGCAATTAACCATTTGCCAATCACCATCTTCCACGTGACTTTCATAATTTCCTATAACAAATTGCTCGTCTCTTATCGCAATGACAGAGAATCCTTTGGATTGGCCGGCTTTCAGCTCGGATTTGGACTAGTTCATCTCTTTTCGTGACAGGTTCTCAGAGTTAAGTTTGATTCTTATTCCTAAATTATCTAATGTCTGTGCCGATGCCCTTGCAAAAGGGGCATGAGTACGGGGGTCCCTCTTTTTCTATGTTAGTTTCGTAGATCCGATATGGTTTAGCCTTGATGCAAACCTATTCCCATCGGCCTAACTTATAGTTGGAGTCTCGAGTCAAAAAAAAAAAAAATCTAAGAGCATGATTATCCAAGATTCCTTAGGTAGAATTTCTTTAAAAAAAAAAATATTAAGAGGGGTTCTTAAAACTTAAGAACCCCTCCTAAAAGTTTCTAAATTAGAGACTTTTAGAAACTTTTAGGAGAGATTCTTAAGTTTTAAGAACCCTTCTTAATATTTTATTACTTAAAAAAAAAACTCTACCTAAGAAACCTTGGATAATAATGCTCTAAGGGCATGTTTATCCTTAAGAACCCTAAAAGGTTCTTAGGGAATTTTAAATTAATAAAAAATGCTAAGAACCCCTAACGGATTCTTAAAAATCGGTTTTTGAAATTTTAAATGGATTCGAAACGGATCCGAAACTCGAGAAATCATAAAAAACCGAAAAAGAAACAGAAAAAAGAAAAAAACCCGAAAAACCTGAACAGCAATCGATCCGAAAATGAAGTAGTTCTGACCAAAAAACCTGGACATTCGGATCCTCGGATCGGTTCTTGAAATTATAAACGGATCTGAAAACCGAAAAATCATAAAAAATCAAAAAAGAAACGGATCTCAAACCCGAAACTGATCTTCGGATCCTTCTATTTATGATCCGTTTCGGATCCGATGAATTTTTGGATCGGTTCAGATCGGGATATTTTAAACGGATCCGAAACGGATCTGAAATCCGAAAAATCATAAACGGGTCCGAAACGGATCCAAAAACCGAAAAACAAAAAAAAAACTCCGAAAAAACCGAATCGAAATCGATCCAAAAATGAACCTGGCTAAGAACGGATTCTTAATTAAGAACGGCTCTTAGTTTTTTTTTTTTTAATTAAAAAATGCTAAGAAACCGGGTTAAGAATCCCAGATAAAACCGGTTCGGTCCAATTTTTCAATTTTCCCGATAGCCGAAGTTTTGATAATCAAAAGCGGAAAAGGCATATTCGAAGGCTTCGTTGTTACCATCAACAAGAGATCTGATCGTCATTTCGATTGTGAGCGCCGGTGACTCCATCAGATCGTCTTCGCCGTCGATTTCGACTTGTCTGTAGGTATATTATCTCTCCTCCTTCTCCTCTATCCTCTCTTATTTTCCATTTGAGCCTTTGGATTAGTCGTTTTCTGTGTGTGAAAGACTCGATCGTCAATAGTTACGAGATCGGTCAATCAATCAATCACTTCGAGTGGATTTTAGTAGAAATCTCGGATCTTCGTTTAGATCATACTTGCGATTGTATGTGACGCAATTAGTTAGTAGTAGACAGAATTTGGATTTATCTGTATTACGTAAGTGAATCCAGGAGACATTAGACTGATAAAGATGGAATCTTTATGACCTGCCGAAATCGTTGCGAAGTCTTATGCTAGTATTGCAATTGGTTCATGTTTCATTAATTTGTTAAGATCCAAGAATTTTGCAAGCAATTCTTTTTCAATCCTTTATGCAGAGAGAAACCATGGGCTTCTGGACACTAATGGAAGGATTGTTGCTGTTCGCAAACGCACTTGCTATCCTCAACGAAGACCGTTTCTTAGCTCCTAAAGGATGGACGCTCGCAGAACTTCACCAAACCGGTAAAAGAAACTCTCTCAAAGGCCAAATCATCGGTCTCATTCACGCCTGCCATTACATGAGGCTTCCTCTCATGCTCTTTAACTTGATTGTCATTGTCGTTAAGCTTTTCTCCGGTTAACATTTTCTGCCACTTCTTGAGACTAAACAGTTTGTTCGTTATTCGTTCTATAGAATTTAAAGTCGAAAGCTCACATGGTATACATTCAACACAAGTTCTTTGAGACCAAAAGCTGGAAACTTTTGGAGATACATAAGTGATTAGAAAAGTTCCCTTACTCAACAGGGATCATGACTTCGTTTGTTCTGAATGGTGGTAGAGTCCATGGCGGATTGTACCTAGCAAGGATGAATTCTCCGGTGATCTTAAACCCGTCTCTCTCTAGATCACTCGTCAGCTTCTTCACCTTCTCACTCACCACATTCTCCCCCGATGTACCATTGAAGGTAACCACGCCGTACTTTCTCCCTCCTTCCTCCTTTATCACCACTCTCTGATCGGTCGGACGCGGCGCATCTTCTGCCTTCTTGTACATCGACGGCAACAGAAACTGCATAGTCACCATCTTCTTCCCTCCTTCTCCTTCCTTAGTCACGACAGGAGAAGTCATCTCGATCTTCTCTCCTTCTTTCGTGATCACCGGAGACGTCATGGCGATCTTCTCTCCTTCTTTCGTGATCACCGGAGAAGTCATGGCGATCTTCTCTCCTTCCTTCGTGATCACCGGAGAAGTCATGGCTATTTTCTCCGGCTTCACATTCTCCGGTTTGCCAAACACGCCTATATACTTAGCCAAGACCTGAAAGCCTCCGTCTTTATCACCTTTAAACTCTGACGGATCATAAGTGAGCTCCGCCGCAACAGCCGGCGGATATTCACGGATCTCATAATCATCTCCCGACTTAGCCACCGTGTACTTGGGAGTCTCCACAACGATTTTACCAAAAACCATTCCCATTATGTAACTCTTGCCGAGAACTATTCCCATAGGATTGTTATTAATATATATCAGTTTGGTTCTTGTCGTTGCTAAACGCAAATGTGCTGTAAGCAGTTGGTAATTTGTTTATATATAGCAAACCTCAAACTATATATAACAAAAGACAGTTGTGTAGAGAAACTCAAATCGGGTTTTGTCTATTGGTGAAGATACATCAGAGAAGTTTCCAACGACGAACAAAGTTACAGCAAAAGTTTGAAACGTTTTCAAGTTTGTGTGGTTGGGAGAATCTCTTCTTCTTTGTGGAGGTTCTGCTTCCACGACGACGAGAAGACGTTTTGTTTGTTTTGCTCTCAGTGGATTAGAAAAACGGCATGTATGTCTTGAAGATTCAAAAGCTAAAAAACGGCACGTAGTCTGTATCTGAAAACGGTTAGCGTATCCTTTTTCCATGTTAAGGCTTAAGATATATGCGTTACCAAACAAAGGAATTAGGGCTTTTATTAATGTTTTCGCCGCCTTATGTATATAAATATATTTCTGGTGTTCTTCATTCTGAGAATCTGTTCGTCGATTTGATATTTTTTTCTGGGTTTTTCTTTAGTTGGTTTGTTTTTGGTGGAGGAGTATCGATGATGAATCCATGAAAAATTGTTATCCTTGCACTATGATTGCTTGTGAAGAAACAAATTGGGGTTTTTTTCAATTTCTGAGATACTCCTTCTCTGTTCTCTGCTTTATCTATCTGCAAATCTCCTACAAGGAGTTGAAGATCAACCATTTAATAGGAAAAAAACCTGAGATTCAACGTGTGGTGTTTTCTGGTTAACTTTTGTGTTGAAAACATGGTTATGGTGGTAGATGTAAGAATCAGATCGATGATGTCATATGAAAAACTGCGTTATCTTCCTTAAAATCTCCCGTAAAACGGAGTTGCAGACACTATACAGAAAACGCTGAGATCTGGTTATACTGTGTTCAGTTTTATAACAATGGCTTGTTCTTGTTTTTATTTTTCTGAAGTTACTTTGAAGTAGAATTTGATAGACTCGGTGAATAATCGCAAAATACCCAGAAGTTGAGCTTCTTCAGTTGGCATAAATGATGACTAGTTGAACTTAGAACTAAGAATCATGTAGTTGTTTTCTGTGCTTTCGGTAAAATGTAATAATGAAGTAAGTGATCTTTGGTGATTTAGCATTGGTTTAAAAGACTACTTTTTACTCGGTTCTGTTGTTCATCAGAACACTGTTTAAAGTTTTGTTCATACTTTCTTATTGTAAGAGTTCAAGGTTTGATTTGTGAAGCCTATGCTCGTATCCTGTTTGGAATGAACAAAATTTGGTTATGTCAATGTTTTTAGTTACAAACCCAGAAATTATGTAATGTGGTCCATGCTCGTGGTATAATGCATCATTGGTCACAAACCAAAAGGTTATGTAATTTGAAACGTATTTTGAGGATGGCTTATTTGGCTTTTAAAAAACAGCTTTCAGGGTTAAGAATAGAGAATTTCTCAAATGTATAAAGCAGAAACTAGATTAAAAGTGAAGAAATTAAAATTATGATTGTTTGTAGTTTTTCAAATGGTTTTTGGATTTTGGTTTCTAGTTTTTAGTTTTAGATTTTTGAAATGAGATTTTTGAGTAAAAATCTATAAAAACTAGATTTTGGGTTTTAAGAAAAAATAATGAGATTCCAACAAAAAAAACTAAATTTTAAAGATTTTGATAATCATTTCTTTTTTAGAATCAAAAATCAAAAACTAGATCAGAAACTATTTAACAACAAAGATCTAAGTTTTTGTGAATGTCAAAAATTATAAAGCCCAATTTTAGAATATTGTAAAGCCCGGAGAAAAAAAGAATATTGTAAAGCCCACATTGTTACAAACATATTCAACATACCTAGGTACAAATTGCCAATTAAATCTCCAACTAACCGGTTTAAGCCAAAAAGTTTTAGTTTTAAGCCAAAAAGTCTTAATTTATGAAGAAGCCATTTAAATTTTTTTTTTTTAAATTTCTCCAAATAAATCTTCTACTTTTGTTGACCGAGCCAAAATGAACCTCGGTTAAGTTAACCGCTAAATTCATTTAACTGACGTTAATTAAACAAAACAGTGTGTTTTGCCTAACTTATATAAACAGTAATCTCCTAATCTCCAAATTAGAAACAAACCCAAAAACTTTCGTCTCTCTTTCTTCGATTCATCTGAAACATGACAAGAAGAAAGAAATTTGCGATTAGGCACAACCCTACCTAATCAAGTAACAGAGTGTCGAGTTAGAGATGTGATGAAGATACTGATAGAGGAGACGAGGGTGAAGAGCATGAACAGCGTGAGGTAAAAGACGTAGGGGTAGACAATTGTGAAGCTATCGTGGAGGAGAATGGTGATGATATGGAGAACGTAGGGATGTTAATACGGGGTAAAAAACCTGGTCCAGCCCGACCCGCAGAAAACCCACCCCATTTCAAACCCAACCCAAAAAAACCTACAAAATTTATCTGCGAAATTAAAACTCATAAAATATCCTATAGGATATGGGTTATCCATGGGTACCCATGCTGATTTTGTTATATATTTTACTAATAATCAAGCAGAAACTTACGATTTTAATATCTTTTTATATACGTAACCAAACTATGCATTCTATATATCATTAGAAAGATAATTTTAATATTGATCACATATATAAAAATCATGGTCGTTTTGGCGGGAAAATTGCAATCTTGGCGAGAAAATTGTTGTTTTGGTTAGAAAAACACGGTTTTGGTGAAAAAAACATTTTTGGCGAGAAAATTACGGTTATGACAAGAAAAAATCGTTTTGGGCGGGAAAATTATGGTTTTGGTGGAAAAAACCGTTTTTAGCGGAAAAAACTTTTTTGACGTGAAAAACCGTTTTTGACGGGAAAATTACGGTTTTTGCGGGAAAAACCGTTTATGGCGGAGAAAACCGTTTTTAGCGGGAAAAACCTTTCTTGACGTGAAAAACCGTCTTTGGAGCGAAAATTACGGTTTTGGTGGGAAAAACCGTTTTTGGCGGAGAAAACCGTTTTTAGCAGAAAGAACCTTTCTTGACGTGAAAAACCGTTTTTGGCGGAAAAATTACGGTTTTGGCGGGAAAATTACGGTTTTAGCGGAAAACACCGTTTTTGGCGGAGAAAACCGTTTTTTAGCGGAAAAAACGTTTCTTGACGTGAAAAACTGTTTATGGTGGGAAAATTACGTTTTTGGCGGGAAAAACCATTTTTGGCGGAGAATACCGTTTTTAGTGGAAAAAACCTTTCTTGACGAGAAAAAATGTTTATGGTGGGAAAATTACGATTTTGGCGGGAAAATCACGTTGACGAGAGAAATCAGATTTTTGGCGGGAATAACAAGCTTTAAATGGAAAATTCTAGTTTTGACGGAGAAATTGCGATCTTAAGGAAAAATTATGATTTTGTTGAAAAATATAGATTTTGACAAAAAGATCTAACTTTGGCGAAAAAAGCTATTCACGGAAAATTGTGTTTTTGTAAGAATAATCCTGTTTTGGTTGAAAAATCAAGATTTTGTTGAAAAATCACGATTTTAGAGGAAAAATATAAAAAATAAATAAATATATATATCCTTCTTAATATAAAATTCATGGGTACCCTATTACCCTACTAGGTAAACCCAATAGGGTTTTGGTATTAAGGGTTTTTATGGGGCAAAAATCCACTTCTCACCCATATAATTTTTATGGGGTAAAAACGAAGCCAATATATTATGGGTCTGGGTAAACCCATGGGTTAAAACCCATATTAACATCCCTAGGAGAACGAGAATGAGGAGAATGGTATAGGTGTGGATGAAGAAGTTTGTGATGACTTTGCTATAGAGTTTGGAGATGTTGCAGAATACGAATACGAGAAAGATAATGAGAGCGATGGAGATAGTGCAGACGATATTTGGAATGATGAGAAGATACTAGACTCGTTGTCATCAAATGAAGATGAAGAAGAGGTGGAGCGTAGGAATTTGATTATGAATACCTTAGACAGTAATGAGCATATATTTCTAGGCAAGTATTTCAAATGTGCTTCTGATTTTAAGGTTGCTCTTCTTCGATACTCTCTGAAAACACGGTATGACATTAAGCTCTATAAGTCATCATTTAAAAAGATTGGTGCGAAATGCTCAGAATTTGAGAAAAAGTGTGCGTGGAGAGTGTATTGTTCATATGAGAAGAGAAAGCACAAGATGCAGATAAAGGTTTATATCAGCGAGCACACTTGCATCAGGTCAGGACATTCAAAAATATTAAAGATGTCATCTATTGCGATGTTGTTTTTTGAAAGGTTAAGAATGAATTCTAAATTCACTAGAAAGGAGATGGCCGAAGAGAAAGAGAGACTACAACCTGATCGTAACAGAAGACCAATGTGGGAAAGCTAAGAGCAAGCTGTTTCGGGAAAGAAAGACCAGCCATGAAGCACACTTTTCACGTATTTGGGATTACCAGACAGAGATTCTTAAGTCAAATCCTTTCTCAAGAATGGAAATTGAGAAGATTCCAGAAGTAACTCCAGAAAGCAGACAAAGGTTTGATCGCCTCTATGTTTTCTTTGCATCACAGAGAGAATCGTGGTTGGAAACTTGTAGACCAATCATTGGTTTAGACGGTGCTTTCCTAAAGTGGGATATCAAAGGCCATTTGTTAGCGGCTGTTGGAAGAGATGGAGACAACAAAATAGTGCCAATTGCGTGGGCTGTTGTTGAGGTCGAGAACAATACAAACTGGGAATGGTTTGTTAAGCTTACAAGAGAAGACTTGAGATTGGAAGATGGTGCAAAGGTGACAATAATTTCAGACAAGCAAAAGGTACTAATTCTTATGTTCTTTACTCACTCATTCTGTTTTGTGTTGAGCTTTGATTTGTCTGTCTTTGTTATGTTTAGTTATTAATATTGTTTTTCATTGTGTTTTCTTTTATAGGGTTTGGTTAATGCAATAAAAAATGAGCTTCCAGCTTCTGAGCATCGTATGTGTTGTCGACACATTTTAGCTAATTGGAAGAGAGAGAGCAAAGATCCAAAATTGGAGCGTCTCTTTTGGTTCATAGCACGTAGCTACACAAAAGGGGATTATGAAGATAACTTACAAGCGATGAGGGATTACAGTGCAGGTGCATATGAAGCATTGTTATGCACTAATCTTGAAACTTGGTCTCGGGCTTTCTTTAGAGTAGGTTCTTGCTGCAATGATAATATGAACAATCTTAGTGAGTCTTTTAACCGAACCTTTAAAGAAACTAGGAAGAAACCTATTTTAGATATGCTTGAGGAAATCAAAAAGGCAGTGCATGGTTAGAATTGCAAAAAGAGCTATACTTGCAAATAGGTTGAAGACTAGATACATTAAGAGTGCTCACTTAGAGATTGAAGATACTAAAGAAAAGTCTAAATATTGTGTAAGGTATATGGCTTGTGGCAATTTGCATGAGATAGATCACTGTGGTACATCTTATCGTGTGGACATGGATAACAAAACATGTGGCTGTATGAAGTGGCAAATTACAGGGATAACATGTGTTCATGATGCATGTGTAATCATAGCCAAAAAGGAAGGGTTGATGATTATATTTCTGAGTATTTCACAACAAGCAAGTGGCAGAGAACATATGTTCATGGAATTCATCCTGTGTAAGGAATGAAATTGTGGCCAAGGTTGAATAGATTGCTTGTGTTGCCTCCACCTTATAGAGTAGGAAACATAGGAAGACCAAGTAACCATGATAGGAGAAAAGAGCGTAATGAGACATCTTCTTCTTCTTCCCAAACGAGGTTGTCAAGGGAGAAACGCATCATTACATGTTCTAACTGTAAAGAAGAGGGACACAATAAAGTTACCTGTTCAAACCCAACAGTTGAGCCTGAAGCTAAAAGGCCAAGAGGTCGTCCAAGAAAATATTGTTTGGTAGATTTTACTTTCTTGATCTTTTGTTCTGTTCTTTGATTTTCTGTTATTTTCATTGCTTTGTTATTTACTAAATGAGTTTATGTGTAGGAACAATCCTTCCAAGGCTTATCACAAGGCCAATCACAAGTTGGACCTTGAGGCATGAAGTATCAGATGGTTTGATGTGTTAAGTGTTAAGTCACAAGTCTCGGATGTTTGAATGTTTTGATCTTTCTTTCTAGTCTTTGTTTTAAGTGTGTTTTAATGTTCTAGTTTGTTTAAGACTTGTATGCTTCTGGTTTGTTTTACGTGTGAACCTTCATGTTTTTGGTTTGTTTTAAGACTTGTATGAAACATTTTAAGGTTATAAGTGTGAACCTTTCTGGTTTGTTTAATCTTGGTTTCTTGTTCATGAAAAGATACAAATTTAGAACACAACAAAACAGATGACAAATAATGTCATCACTAAATAGATCATGATAAAAATTCAACATTGAAATCTCTCACTACAAGACCATGGTCTTACTGATATTTGTTCTCAAGTCATTACAACATCCATAGATTAGAACACACTACATCCACTAATAAGATAACAACCTAAAAATTAAATAGAAACTCATAAGATAACAACTTTCTTTTTCTTTTTATCACCATGATTCATATTTTGTAAGCCACTACCAAACTCATGAGACCAACAGACACCAACAACCATTTAGTAATGTCCTTTGACCTCTTGAGTTCGTCTTTCATGGCCATACAATCTTCTTTCAAATCGTTGGCAACATCTTTTACCACTCCCAACTTTGTTCTCATGGTGCTAATTCAAATTCTTGAAATCTTAATTGTTGTATTGCATCTTCGATTTCTTCAAGCGTCGCTTCTTCCACCCACTTAAACAAGTGATCCTATTGAATAGACAACCATAAAATGTAAAAGTTTCACTTCATCAAGGGCTTATCAGCTTAGAAACTTATATCTTTCATAGATTTGCATCGGTAGAATGGACGTCCTGGATTTTCTTGAGTACCCGAGGTTAAGTTCAATACACCACGTCCACACATGCATTTCACAGGAATTCCCCTACCTCATTCGCTATTTTCCGAGTTTGAACAAGCCTACAAGAATTGAAACAAACATCACATGAACAAGAACAAGAGAGACTATGAAATATGGACCACAAAAGAGATATGATACTTGATTATTGCTGGATTTCAGAGGCGTCGATCTTCTTCCACTCGTGTTTCGATTAAAATCGCAGAAAGAGAGAGATGAAAGATCAAAGTTTCTGATTTGGGGATTTTAGACTTTAGGGTTCTTTAGGGTTCGATAATGGGGGATTACTGTTTTTCTGAGTTAGGCGAAACACACCGTTTTGTTTAATTAACGTCAGTTAAGTGAGTTTAACGGTTGACTTAATCGGGGTTCATTTTGACTCAGTCAACAAAAGTAGTGGATTTATTTGGAGAAATTTAAAGAGATGAAGATTTAAATGGTTTCTTCATAAATTGAGGCTTTTTTGGCCTAAACCGGTTAGTTGGGATTTAAATGACAATTTTCCCTTACATGAGTTTTTCAAAAAAATATTAATAAAAAATTGAAAGTTGAAGAAAGAATCTCTCCACAAGATACTACAATATCTTCATTTAATCGGTTTATTTTATTTTTAATTTTAAAATTTTAGTTATATAATTAAATCATACTAAAATATTAATAAAATAATATTGAGAAACTCATTAATAATGTTGCTATAATGTTTCTAATGTTTCTGGTTCTGTTTTCTTGTACAAATAAAAAATTTTAACCACTTTGAACATGAATCTCAGTCAAAGATGTTCTCATATTTTTAAGTAGACCTAGATTATTACATGTGTTACGATGTGGAATTTTCCATTTCGATTACCTTTATCAAAAGGGATTCCATTAATATTTTTAGTTTATTTCGAAATAATATTCATTTTAGATGGTATTAAGTCGACATTTGATTATCCGAATAAAGGATTCCTTTATGACAAAAAATTCACTAATTTTCTTAGGGAATAAGATGTCATATATTTACAAATGAACTAATCTGTTTTGTTTATATGATAACATAATCAATTTTTTTTCTCACTAAGTTGAATCCTATATATGGAGTCTGGTTTTCTCGTTCCATTATAAAAGTTATTTTGGATAGCAAATTACTCACTTGATCTATATTTTTTGAATAGAAAACCTCAAGAGTTTCTTCTATAAATAATTGAATTCTGTAACTACTTGTGGCTTTAAAATAAGAAAATATAATACATGAATCGTCTTTGTACATCTTTGAAGAGAGAGCAAAATACACCTCAAATTTAACCTACAAAAGATAAAGATTATATAAATAAAGAAATTTAACTCTACATTTGGTTACATTGGTTGAATAGATCAATATTGATTAATATTCATGATTAAATGAGGTATAAGGTAGACTAAACATATTGGATGTAAATCTTATCTTGTAAACATAATCTCATTAGCTTTTTCATTTCTTTCATGCGTACCATTTCATTTCTCATCATACACAATCAAAATCACTAAAGTTCCTAGGTAGTATGTGCCCTTATGATTCCCGGACACATTTTATCAAAAAACAATAATAAGTTCTTAATGTTATTCTTCCAAATCTCTACATTTGTATATTACCAATAATTTTCAACGTTTTGAGCTGTATAATAAATTTATGTTTGCAAATTGAGTAAATTTCTTTTTATTATGAAAAATAGCAAAACATGAGAGATGGAATTATCAAACGGTAACATCATTTATTGGAACTTCGATACTTGGCCGATACAAAAGCGGTAGAGTGTGTTTTTGTATTTGAAGAAAAAATGATGAAGAAAAATGGAAATGTCGATCTTGGCATGATTTTTCCCTGAGTAAACACGACTTTTTAAATTAGGAGGATAGGTTGTCACTGTTTTTTGTATGTTTTCTTGTACTATTCTTGTAAGATTTATAACTGTCATATTATAGACTTCTGCAAAGTCAAATCAACTACAAAGACAATTTAATAAAAAAAAAATTTGATAACAACTTTGATATCTTTACATACCTAATGGATCAAATTTCTATTGATCTGGGTAGGTATCATGGTCCAAATAAAACCATGTATAAACCTTCAAACTTCTCATATGATATAAGCCTAAATACAAAATATGGAAATGAATATATAAAAGTTATGAGATAATTAACTACTTAAGCTTGCGCTTTGCTGCGGTTGTTTTCATAATTATTTTGTATTTTTATATCTGGCTACTTTTATGTGCTATATCTCGTTGTACTAAATATGTCTATCATATACGTCAAATAATTTATTTGAAATAATTTTATAGTGAAAATTTTGAACCTACAAATAATATATGAATTTGTGAGAAAAATTTATCATCGTAAGAAACTAAACATAGAACATTATGTTATGCTGTAAATTTACTATGTTATGCTGTAAATTTACTATCACTCTCAATTTTTCTTTTCTTTAGTTTAGCTATCAACAAACATAAATATGATTTTTTAACATAAAAAATTCCAAATACTAAAGCAAACGTAGAGATAAAGAGTTTCAAGAATCTATTCCAACTGTTATGCGTAACTAATAAATCCATCACATACTATAGAAATAATGAAAGGTAAAGTGATTAGCATGAAGGGAAGCGCATCTGTACCATAAGGAGAGATCAAGTTATTGTTATTCTACACAAGTTTCTCGTATGTAGGGATGTCAATTGGGTTGTCCATGTCCAAATGGGCTTGTACAAATGGACACTGTCTTTTTTGGATATTAATGGACGAAGCCCAAATAAGAC
>OVAN01011648.1:0-14487 GCA_900406275.1 Anastatica hierochuntica | reverse complement strand
AACATAAGCCCAACATTAAGTTTGGACCAAATCAAGTTTAACTTCAATACATCCTCAAAAGGAGAAAAAATATACAACAAGGGGCAACCAAAACCAATGGGATAGAAGCGGATCCGCTATTTCATATATAAGACAATGACTCTTCGATATTTGCTTCACAAACGGCTTAATCAAATTGTAGAACGTAGAGTCTAAACATAGTCATTTGTACTACACACACCATATTTTATACAACGACTCAATCTTTGAAACACATTATAATTTTTCAAGATTCAAAAAAAAGTCTTATATACAACGAATCAAACTTACAAATATCTATATTGTTATCCAAGAGGGAAAATCAATTGGGCCACTATCTCAAACCCAATAAGTGTCTTGCATATAGACACACATGTTTAACACCATCATTTGCGTGTTGATATGACCAACGAGCATTTTCAAAGTCAAAAACATTAAAACGCCTAACTAGCTTTCTCCAAAGCGCATATAATTACACACTTTGACCATAATTAAAATCCAAACCACCCAAATAAAAAACTCCATACGTAACAGTTATATTCACATATTATAAATATAATATAATCGTGAAAACACTAACCAAAACTAAAACGACAATCCACTAAAAAACAAGAAGACCATATTTCCCGTAATGAATTCTAAAACCAAAGACAATGTCCAAACACCCACTTTTGAAGATGATGCAACAAAGATTTCATTCGAGAAATCAAAGTTTGTAGAACGAATGGAAACAAACAATCAAAATACTAGACACAAAGACCTCAATTATAAGCAACAACCAAGGAAATTTGTGCGGAAAGAGAAAAAAGGTGCAGTGATACATAGTATGACGAAATTACATCTATGAAGTGTTTTTCGGGGTTAAAATTCTATGGGATGAGATTCCAGGGGAAAAAACGGCCACAACCACAACACTAACTCACTATTATTATAAACATTTAATGGCCACTATAAAATGAAATAGAAGAAGTCTATATAAAAAGGGGAAAAAACCTAAAACAAGAACACTCACAAAACACTTGGGAACCACATGAAACTACAACTTCAAACTAAACAGTAGAACACAACAAAATCGACCACTCCACGAAGATCCTTCAAAAAGATAAACACTCTCCAAAAAACTCACGTCACCCTACCTATCATTGTACAAGATAAATATACTATCAATATTACTCCACCAACATGTGAATCATTTCCAATGCACAGATGAGAAGCACAAAACGGAAATTTGTGTCCACTGATCTAGAAACAGCAAAAGCGAACCAAGCAAAGCGAATATGTATCAAACGTGCGAAAAGAAAAAGTAAAAACTAAGTGTGCACATAGATAACTAAATGATTACTTTATCACTACCAATGAAAATAAATATATATATCATTATAAGTCTAAGTTGTTCTTAATACATAACATACTACACAAGTAGATAACATTATTTCCTCCACACTACAGAGACCATGATGCGAAAACAAGATGACACATACATGGACCGAAGGAATAAGAAACGACAAAGTCAAGGTACGAGACAATTAAGAATTCCTACAAACATTCAATAATTTAAGATAGAGACTATATTTGTGGATGAAAAACAAAAAAAAATTTGACATAAAAAACATATTCATATTATAAAGAGCTTAGCGAAACGTCAACCGGCTGACAAAAGCATCAAACAATGCCACGAAACAACACAACCTGAAAGGTAATCTTAACCTATTCTCTAATGAAACAAGAACGACACAAAAAAATGTTTAAAAACAGAAATAAAACTCATTCGATTTAGAGGCAACAAATAATTGCTACTTCAAAACTGAATATAATTTTCAAATAAGGGAAAACAGTATTCTACTCATTCGCTTATTGTAAACTTAAGATTATTCATCTTCCCTGGAAATTTATGCGAAATATTATATTGAAAAAGGGGTTTTTTCTCCACAAAATATGGGTAAATAAAATTTTGCAAACTATTTACACGTAACTTTTAACCATAAAATTAATTCTAAAATTTTTGCAAATACATCTTTAAAAATTTTCTATCCTTTTCGACTAATAAAACATATAATTTTTAAAATTTTTCTAAAATTTACAAATTTGGACCCTTTAATTATTGAGACACCCGACGTCGCATCTGACTTTATCAAACAACCCAACCACAAAAAAAGAAGCAAAAAACATTTCACACACATACAAATAGGAGGGAAAAAAGGACCCGAGAGTTATACCCTCAAAACAACTCCAACACCTTCAACCAAACAAGGTCTGCTGCTCTATTTTGTAAATCCAAACCCAACCCAACAAACACACCAAAAAAATAAAAAAGGCCCTATAGGAATCAACCAAACAAAATGTATGGATGTAGTTTACCTAAAACTAAACCCAACTTGAAATACAAAACTAACCGAGAATACATTACAAATCTTTCAAAACACCCGAAACCTTTACACAACAACAAATATTATGAGCCCTAATCTCAAACAAAACTATATAAAATGAAACAAAGATACATTCAAACTTTCTAAGATCCCAAATGATTTACAACATAAAACAACAACAATAACAAAAACAAGTTCACTGTCTATTAATACTAAAAGAGAACCCGTACAATACGCAAATCATCTTCCATATTATATTGTTATAGATGAAATCACGTGATACAATATGATATAAAAGTATCAATACAAGAATCAACCTTCTATAGTGTTTCTCTTTGTAATTTAATCGCTACTAAACTAATATTTGTCAACCATAATTTTTCAAATAATTTACTCGTTAATTATTAGTTTTTCCTTCAAATCTATGAAGATTAGAAATATTTTAACTAAACAATTAAATTTATTTTTTATCAAAAAAAATAAAAATTTATTTCTCACACTTTTAACATAGTTCAACCATTTTAAATACCGTATTTGTTTATTCTCAAGGTTTATCTCAAGATTTCAATATTTTTCTTCTAAATTTGTTTACCGTGACAAGAGTAAGAAACCAAAATACAAGTAAGAGTAACTAACAATAATACTTTATGTGACCCTACAAATCCCATTTTCAATCACCAAGTTAAAAAACACCATCACTCCAAAATAAAACACCACATGAATATCGTTCTCGGTTTAACACCGATGAAAAATAGTGATAAATAGGTTTGACATAATAGATCATTTACATTGATAAACAATCAATGAAACGAGGATAAAAAAACACAAAACAAGCTGATGGAGTGCCACCACTGTGGAGCATTAGTATGGGAGGCAGAAAGCAATGATAAGACAAAGGAAAAATATCCACTATTCTCAATTTTCTATCAAAAGGGACGGGTACAACTACCAAGAAGAAAAGAACCGCCTGAAGTTCTAACTAAGCTTCTAGAGACCCCAACATTTATGGTATGCATAAGAATATACGACTCCATGCTTGCTTTCACATTGACTGGGGCTAAGCTAGACAAGACGGTTATATATGGATATGGTCCCCATACATTTAGAATCCTAGGTCAAAATCACCACCAAATCGGAGGACTTTTGCCAACACAAGGAAACCCACCACAGTTTGGCCAACTATACATATTCGACACAACTCATGAAATCCAGAATCGCATGAATGCAATGTCAAAGAACAAAAACAAAAAGGAGATAGATGAATTTGTGGTTGAGGCGTTAGTTCACATGTTGGATGAAAATAATTTCTTAGCAAAGAAGTTTAGAAAAGCAAGAGACAAATATGAGCCGGGCAAGAACGAGGAGTTCAAAATTCGACTACTAGCGCAAAAGGAAAGGGGCAGCCATACGATCTTCCTATATCAAATGAAATAGTCGGTCTGCTCATCAATAGCTCCAAAGCAATGCCAGACAAACAAGATGTAATAGTCCGATACAAAAAAAGAGCTACAACGAATAAGCAAACTGCATAAACACTACATGGCATTACAATATCCTTTGCTTTTCTCGTATGGAGAGAGTGGTTTCCACCTACAGATCTCATATAGACAAACGGTGGGAAAAAGATCAAGAGGGAATATGTGACAATGCGAGAATTTTATGCATACCAATTCCAGAAAAGGCTGTTAGAGGGCAAAACTTTAATAAAAGGAGGCCGCATGTTCCATCAGTTAGTGGTAGATGCCTATACAACCATTGAATCAAATCGGTTGAGGTTCAACAAGGACAACAAAAAAACTCATAGTTGAACTATACAACAACGTACGCAAAGGAGTAAGAAGAGGAGACACATATTCTAAGGCAATTGGACGAAGAGTAGTTTTACCTCCTTCATTCATGGGTGGTCCAAGATATATGCAAGAGAATTATCATGATGGTATGGCAATTTGCAGGTTCTACGGTAACCCACACATGTCCATAATGATAACAACGAATCCAAACTGGGAAGAAATCTTAGAACACTTGGGGAAATATAGTGACGAATCAGACAATGAACGACCGCACGTTGCTTCTCGCGTGTTCAAGATGAAGCTAGACGAATTACTGCTGTATTTCAAACATGGAGTGTTTTTTGGTCTACTACTAGAAGGTTAGCATAAAAAAAACACTCCTACCTTTGCTAAGAAGAACGAAAGTATTAAATTTAATTCTCTGAAAATATGCAGCTATCCAAACAATAGAATTTCAAAAAAGGAGACTTCCTCATGCACACATATTGCTATGGTTACAAGGCGTACCGCAACATCCCAACCCATCAACTATTGATGATATTATCAGCGCTGAAATTCCGGATAAAGATACTGAACGTGAAGAATATGAATTGGTGAAAAAACAAATGATGCATGAACCATGTGGCATGGAGAATGGGATTTGTACAAAAAATATCCTCGAGAATTCTCGTCTTCGACAACTAGCGACAAATTTGGATACATAATCCACAAACGGCGAGATGATGATAACCGATTTGTCATGAAAGGGGACACAAGGCTAGATAATCGTTTCGTCATCCCATATAATATGGAGATACTAAAGAAATACAAAGCGCACATCAATGTAGAATGGTGCAGTACCTCCAAAGCAATCAAGTACCTATTCAAGTACATCACAAAGGGCGTCGACAAGGCAACATTCACGATCACCCAAAACAAAGACCATAATGGGCCTGAGCCACCACCCCAAAGTGTAAGACTAAATATCGACGAGATACAAGCGTACCTGGACGCTAGATTTTTGTCCGCATGCGAATCATCTTGGCGTATATTCAGGTTAGAAATACATGAGCAAAGACCATCAGTGTTAAAGCTTATTGTTCATCTGCCAGGACAACAGAGTGTTGTACTTGAGGAAACCCAATCACCAGAATACATTGCAGAAAGGATAGCGTCATTGAAAACAATGTTTACCGAATGGCTGGAAATGAACAAAAAAGACCCCATTGCTAGAAGGTTGACATATTTAGAATTCCCCACAATCTTCGTGTGGGACTCAAGCAAAGAGTGGGCGTGAAGGAAAAAATGTTTCACGATAGGAAGAATCATGAACATCAACCCGGCTGCAGGCGACCAATTCTATCTAAGGATATTAGTAAATCATGTAAAAGGTCCAAGGAGCTACGAAGAGATACGAACAGTCGAAGGGAAAATATACGCAACATTCAAAGAGGCATGCAACGCCCGAGGACTACTTGATGGGGATAAAGAATGGGTTGGTGCTATAGAAGAAGCTTCACAGTGGGCGTCTCCTAGGCAGTTGCGAGAATTATTTGTGATAATACTACTATACTACGAAGTTAACCACCCTGACAAAATCTGGAGCAAATGTTGGCGTAGTATGGGAGAAGATATATTATACACGTTACGGAAAAGGTTCAATTTCAAAACGCTCAATTTAACAGACGGAGAAGTGAAGCAGTACACATTGATTGAAATTCAAAAGCTATTGATCCGCAAAGATAAATCACTATCCTATTTCACAGACATGCCATCGCCAGATAAGAACATACTTATATATATATGAACATATCCTTTGTCGCAGAAGAGTTAAACTACAACATATGTGAGGAGGAGGCAGAACACAAAAGATTGCTCCAAACGATGAACTCAAAGCATAAACAAGTTTACGATGCTGTAATGGAGTCGATCAATAAAGGGATGGGCAAGCTATTCTTTTTTTACGGACCAGGGGGAATAGGGAAAACTTACATCTACAGAACACTAATCACGAAACTACGCTCGGAAAGACTTATAGTACTCCTAGTGGTCACATCTGGCATAGCAGCAACTCTATTACCAGGTGGAAGGACTGCTCACTCACGGTTTAAGATACCATTAGATCTTCATGAAGGTTCGATGTGTGAAATTAAGCCAAGGACAATGCTTGCTGACCTCATCGAGAAAACCCAACTAATTATATGGGACGAAGCACCAATGGCGCATTACCATACCTTCGAAGCATTTGATCTAACCCTTAGATATATCATGAGCACCACTAACCCAGAAGCATTCGAAAGGCAGTTCGGTGGGAAAACAGTTCTGCTAGGAGGAGATTTCAGAAAAATTTTACCAGTTATCCCACAAGGAAACCGACAAGATATAGTTCAAGCATCAATCAACCGCTTACACTTGTGGAAGAATTGTCAAAGATACACCTTGGAAAAAATATGCGCTTGAAGCTAGACGAGATAGAGTTCTCAAAATGGATCCTAGATGTTGGTAATGGAGATGCTAAAACCTCGAGCCAAACACATCTACGCTTTCACGAAACTGATGAGATAAAAATAGAAAAGACGCTCAACATAGTTGTCGGCAAAAATCCCATGGAGATGATTTTAAGAGCTACCTACGGTGATTATGAGAAAACATTGGGAGACCAACATTATCTACGAGGCCGCGCGATACTAACACCGAGGAACGAAACCGTCAATGAACTGAACGAATACACCTTGACACAATTACAAGGTGAAATGAAAGAATATCTCAGTTGTGATAGCATAGCATATGAAGAAATATACCTCAGCAACAAAAGCTCAACAAAGGATGATGTGGAAGCCGAACAAATAGAACGAAACCCGCTCTACACGATAGAGTATTTAAATTCTCTACAATATATGGGCCTGCCTAATCATAAACTACAATTAAAGAAAGGAGCACCTATCATCTTGCTAAGGAACATAAACCAAAAGGAGGGTTTGTGTAACGAGACAAAACTAATTGCCACGCATTTGAGAGAAAGAATATTGGAGGCTTGAAGTTATTACAGGGGAAAGCAAGGGAAAAAAAATCTTAATCCGAAGGATCATTATGACAACAACTGATTCAAAATGCCCTTACAAAATGAGAAGAAGGCAATATCCAGTGCATGTTTGTTACGCAATGACGATAAATAAAAGCTAAGGACAAAGCTTGGAGCATGTCGGGTTATATATACCGAAACCTGTTTTCACCCCCGGACAACTGTATGTGGCCTTGTCAAGAGTCACTTCGATGAAGGGCTTGCAAATTTGGAATGAATCTAAAACCAAAAAAGATAAACCAACCGTCTCTCTCGGCTCCTCCCGCCACGGTCGTGTCTCTAGACATCACAACAACAACGACAACACCAATAGTTCTCTCGGCTCCGAACCATCACCGCTCCATCACTCTCCACCATCGCGACACACCATCTCCGCCACCACCACCACCGTACGACGTCGTCTCCTCCATCACAATGGTCGAGCTTCTCTTCTTCGCCACGGATCGTCGTTCGTCCTCGCGCCATCGTCGCAACATCATCTTCTCCGCACGTCATCATCTCGAAAGCTCCGTCTCTCTCTCTCGGACCTTCACCATCACGACGTCACCGCGGCTCCACCTCCCATGATCGCTCTCGCCATCACCATGGCTTTCTCCTCCTTCTCCTTCTCTCCCTCTCACATGGCGTCGCATCTCTCTCTCTCTCTCTCTCTCTTCTCAACACAGCCGCCGTTTTTCTTCTTCTTCTTCTTCTTCCATTCTTTTTCTTTTTCTTTCTTCACTTTGTCGACAAAACACACACACACCTTTCAGCTTAGGTTTTTATATTTTTTTCTTTTGGGTCTAATGGATCGGGTATTACAGAATCTAAAACTAAAAAAGATAAACCAACCGTGAGAAATGTCGTTTTCAAAGAAGTCTACAACAACCTACGTGATGAAAAGAGAGGTAATGTTTTCAAAAGAAAACGACAAGAAATTAGTAAACCAAATTGACATATATGTTTAACTACCATGCTATTTTGAAGGATTTTCAAAAAAAAAAAAAAAAAACATGCTATTTTGAAGGCGAAACAAACAAAAGTGAAACACAAGCACCAAAAGATGGCAAGAAAAAAAACTATGCAACAGAATGAAGAAACACACAAACAACGTAAGTCCTACATACTAGACCATAAACAATAAACAAAGATTACATATCAACTAACACAATATAGTATATTGTTATATATGTACACTAGCTTTAACTATTTCCCAATGCAGGTGAGAAGATGGAAAGAGCAACGACAAGAATAGAAAAATAATGCCAACCACTAGCAAAACAGTTGTATCTTTCATAGTATGCGCACCAAGAGATGTTTTACATTGTTATGGTTTTCCTTTAGCTTTTTAAACTAATATGTTTACCATTATACAACTTAAATATTCCGAATCAATTTTTCTCTTTGGAAACAACAAACAGTTCAAAACATTGGATAACTTAAAACTACAAAAAATAACGGAAAATAAACCAATACAAAATGACGAAGGTAAGAATAAGAGAATTATTTTTAAGAAATACAGAAAAGGAAACTTTTAAAAAAAAAACAGCAACAGTCCAAAAAAAAGGTTGATTTAAATACCAGAAATACATTTCACTGTATCTAAAATTAAATTTTAAGGCAAAGCTAGAAGCAAGAAACGCCAAATACCAAGAGAAGACGACCAATAAAACCACGCCTACGCAAGTATAACATATTAAACCATTGAAAATACATCCATACTATATACCTACTGCGACAACGCACGGTACCGCTTTATATGAATAAACACTAAATTAATTTCTCGAGAAAAACAAAAAATAGGACTTCCAAAACAACAAATTACATAAAGCCAACAAAACATTAATCCGCGTGTAACGCGGCTACTCACCTAGTATATAAAAAAAGATGAAGGGAGTTCTCCATAGAATGACATATCATTATTTTTATTAATATATATTCATTAATATTAAAAATTAAATTTAATTTGTTACATTTATTTAGTATTTGAATATTTGTTCAATATTTTTATTGACTTTTCATCGTTCATATAATAACTTCACGAAATAAATTTTCAAAACAGAACTAAATTAAATCTAAATAAAAAAAAAACACAAACAGGCGACGGTGATGGCGATTCTAGATCCAGGGTTTTGACATGGGTGTTCACCGCTGTTCGGCGTCACTGAGGTTAACGAGAACGGGTCAAGGGCTAGGTCAATGGTTGGTGAGGAGACAGCCTCCGTCAGACTCAGGGGGTGGCTGGCGATGCGAATTGCGGCATGTACGAGGGTTTTGGTGGCTCTGCGAGTTCGTTGATGGGTTGGTTTGGATAGCTCTTCCTGAGTTTCAGGCTTTGGTTTCTGTTGTGGGCCAACGAACCGGTTCACGAAAACTGGTGGGTGTGACTGGTTGTGGTTCTATCGGTGAATCGGAAGATGGATTCATGGAGGTTAGAACAGGAGCGACGTTTGAATCGCCGTCATTACGAAGTCGTTTCTGGGTTTGGGACTGGCAATCTCAAGGGTTTATTTGGGATGGCTCTATTCAGCTTGAAAGGCGTTTTTTCGAGATTCCTTCACAGCTATTTTGGGAAGAGATCTCTGTGTGCGATCTCTTTCTTTATGGTGAAGATGTGATCTCGCAATTGATTTCCTCCGGACAATCACGGTGGCGATGTTTAACAGCTATGGCTATTGGAACAGATTTGGAGCTGATTCTGATTTCCAGAGTCATGGGTCTTTTCAAGGTAAATTTGGTCAAATATGGAAGTCAGATCCTCAACGGTATCTTGGGTATTTGCTTTGGAATGGATTCTCGGAGATCTTGGATATTATCTCGCTCTTTTACTCTTGGGATTGTCTTGATCTGTGAGGCTCTACAATATTGTATGGTTCCTATATATGGCTGTTTCTGGGGGTTTCAGTCTTCCTATTCATTTCTCTTCCTTCTCATCTCATTGTTTCAAGAACAACATCTAATTCAGGTTTCTTTTATCGGAGGTTCGAGTGAGTCTGTTCTATTTGTATCTGGTAAGATGGCCCAATTGCGAGCTGGTGGTAGCAAAGGTGTGGTCAGGACTGAACCTGTCCGGTTATCTAAGGCCAATATTGGCCGCCGAGTCCAGCAGTTTTCCCTCACCCTTATCGGTAGGATGATGAACCCGAATGTCCAGAGAATGGAAAACCTTCTTCATAATTTACCGAAGATATGGAGGCTCAAAGGTAAAGTGGAGGGTGGGGATCTAGGCAGTGGCAAGTTCCAATTCAATTTTCAATCCGAACGGGATATCTTTGATGTTTTGAATTATGGGCCATATAATTTCGACGGATGGATGGTTTCATTGGTTCGGTGGGAACCGGTGGTTCTCTCGTCATATCCATCGGCTATTACGTTCTGGGTTAAGATTCAGGATATACCTCTCCACTTGTGGGAAGAGGAGACTGTTAGGACGGTCGGGAAAGCCATTGGCGAGGTCCAAGAGGTAGATGCAGATTCTGGGAGTGTTCGGGTTACTATTGACGGTTTCAAGCCTCTAATCTTCTCTACGGTGGTGCCGTTTGAACATGGCGAAGAAATAAAGGTTGGACTGAAGTATGATAGGTTGAATGGTTACTGCCGGCACTGTCATTTACTCACACACTCTGTCTCGGAGTGCCTGGAACTGGATGCTGGCCCTACGCGTCATCCAGAGACGGAGAATAAGCAGTTGGTGGCAGCAGTATCTCAGCAGGCAGGTGTGTCTCGTGACGGATCGTTACGTTTACCCGTTAAACGGGCCTTGGATATGGAGTTGGTCCAAAGTATGGATCATTATTCTCGTCAGGGGACTGGCAAACATAAGAGCATCTCTGGTTCTTCGGATGTGAGCCATGAGACTTATGCGGATCAAGTTAAGAAAGGGGGTGGGCATGGAGGGGCTCATAGGGATTTCAAATCCAAGAATCCTAAAGGAGGTAGTAGTCGGTTTGGTAATAAGGAAAAGCTTTATGTTCAGAAACGTCGGCCTGCTTTATGGCCTCAGCCTTTGTATGCATCCAGTTCAAGCCAGATGGAGGATACGGTGCAACAGGCGATGGATACGGCTACAGTTGTTGTGGCTACTGAGGGGGAAAAAGTAATGGCGGCAGTAGCCGTTGAGGAGGATGAGAGGATGTTGTTATTAAGGGGTACCAATCTCGATCACGATGATCTGTTGAGTGAGGAGGGAGAACTGTGCCTTGAGGATTCTAGAGAAGATATGCCTATTGGTGAGCACTTGACAGGCTTGCTCTCGGAAACTCAAGAAGCAGATGCGCAACTAGATGAGGAGGTTGAACATTCGGACATGGCAGGGGATGGAGTTTTGAATGTCTCTTCCGGTGCTGTTATTGCTGGAGCTGACTCAGGGGAGTCTTCTGGTCACGTGGAAGGTATTGTAGCCACTGTTCAAAATGTTTTAGTGGATTCGATTTCTTTGACAGAGGGTATTAAGGGTATTTCTTTGGCTAGAGGGAATAACAAAGGGGTTAAGAGTATTAAAAGTCTAAGTCATTTTTCAGGAATGGGTTCCCGTAAGTTTTATAAATTAGTGTTGGTTTCGCCTAGGAAGCGTATGGGCTCTAAGGGGAAAATAAACGGATTATCTCAGTATTCTGTGGCTGTGGCTTCTCGTGTGACAGGGCTGAAGCAGGGACCGAAGGTGTCTAAAGGAGGTACGCGGGGAGCGGCACTTCCAACGTCATTGAAAAAAGGAATGGTGGCTCCCCTGAATCCACCGGCTAATCCGTGAAAATCTTGAGCTAGAATTGTCAAGGCTGTAGGAGCGACTTGACGAAGGATACATTGAGGGATTTGTGGTTTCGTTTTAAGCCTGATATTATATTTTTATCAGAGACTAAACAATCTTCTATTTATTTAAAACGTTTTCAATTGCAATTTGGCTTTAATAATTTGTACACGGTTGATCCTTTGGGATTAAGTGGTGGTTTGGCTATTCTATATAATAACGAAATTCAATTAGATGTTTTATTTTCTAATAATCGTGTAATCGATGTCAATGCTTCAATTTATGGTCTAAAAGTTTCTATATCATTTGTTTATGGCGATCCGATGGCGGCTAATCGTTCTATAGTTTGGGATAAGTTGATGGAGATAGGGGATACAAGAAATAAACCTTGGTTATTGATTGGGGATATGAATGAATTAACCGGAAACCATGAGAAAAGAGGGGGAAAAATGAGGCCCGCGGCTTCTTTTGTTCCTTTTAACAATATGTTAAATCATTGTGGAATGTCGGAGTTTTCGTGTGTTGGGGATCAATTGTCGTGGAAGGGTACGCGCAACAAACAAGATGTAGGGTGTAAATTGGATAGAGCGGTAGACAATGAAGATTGGCATAATACTTTTGGTCATTCGAAAGTGGAATATTTAGCAAGGATAGGGTCGGATCATCGACCGATCTTGTTAAAAACTCACTACAAAAATGAGAAGTATTATAAAAATTTCCGTTTCGACAAGAGATGGATTGGCAAGGAGGGCTTTGTCGAGGTTATCGAAAGTAGTTGGCACAGAACACGAAATTTCAGGGAACCGGCTTTTGTGGAAAAAATCCAAAATTTTTGGAATTCAATCTCCTGGTGGAGGAAAAATAATATTCCGCCAGGTAAGGAGAAGATTGATGTACTAAAGGTTAAGCTTGAAGAAGCTCAAAATGATGACTCAATCCCCCAGGATATCATTGTTAACATTAAAAAGAAACTCCAGGAAGCTTATAAAGACGAGGAAATTTACTGGAAGCAAAAAAGTAGGAATCTATGGTTAAGAGAGGGGGATAAAAATACACATTTCTTCCATGCCTCCACCAAACAAAAAGGAGGGCGAGAAATCGAATTTCGGGCCTTTTTGACCCACAAGGAATTTGGGAGGAATCACCTGAACGAATGGAGAATATAGCTTCGGATTATTTTAATGATTTATTTAAATCTACGACACCCACCGATTTTACTCGGATTCTGGAAAATGTGCAACCTATCATTACAGATAGGAGAATCAGGTTTTGACCAAGGAAACATCAGAGATGGAGGTGAGATCTGCTCTGTTTGCTATGCACCCGGAAAAAGCTCCCGGACCCGATGGCATGACGACTTTGTTTTTTCAGCGTTATTGGGGGATTTTGAGGAATGATCTGGTTCGACTGGTTCGTGATTTTTTCCGGACAGGCACATTTGATCCTTGGTTAAATGAGACCAACATTTGTCTAATTCCAAAGACGGATCAACCAAGACGAATGTTGGATCTTCGGCCGATCAGTCTTTGTAATGTGGGTTATAAAGTCATCTCCAAAATATTGTGCCTACGACTGAAACGTTTTTTATCGGCCTTTGTCTCGGGCAGGTTGAACACGAATAATATTTTGATTGCTCAGGAAATGTTCCACGGTTTACGAACGAATCAAAAGTGCCGCTACGAGTTTATGGCCATCAAAACAGATATGAATAAAGTCTATGATCGTGTTGAATGGTCTTTTTTGGAAGCAGTCATGCGGAAATTAGGGTTTGGTCAGGTATGGATTTCCTGGCTAATGTGGTGTGTTCAATCGGTCTCATATAAAGTCTTTTTTAACGGTCGCCCAACTGGAAGCATTATTCCCCATAGAGGTCTCCGGCAAGGGGATCCTCTATCACCATATCTGTTCATATTATGTACGGAAGTACTAATTGCGAATATTAAGCTCAAGGAAATGGATGCTTCTTTATCTGGATTGAAAATTGCACAAAAGAGCCCAGCAATTACGCACTTGCTGTTTGCTGATGACAGTTTATTTTTCTGTAAGGCTGAGGCGTCACAAGGGCAGGTCATATTGGATATTCTTCAGGAGTATGGGGATGCATCTAGGAAAGTAATAAATTTTGAAAAATCGTCGATTATGTTTGGTCAGAATGTCCCAGACCAGACCAAATCTGTGTTGAAAACTATGATGGGAATTTTGCGGGAAGGGGATATGGTTAATTATCTTGGGATCCCGGAAAGTTTGGGTGGAGCTAAAAGTCAGATTTTTAACTTCGTCAAGGAAAGGCTAGGAGAAAGAGTTAATGGATGGTCATCTAAATTTCTATCCAAAGGGGGCAAGGAGATTCTGATCAAATCAGTTGCTCTAGCGCTGCCCAACTACGTCATGTCATGTTTTAAGCTTCCCCAGGGGTTAATCTCAAAGCTAACTGCTGCGATTTCCAATTTTTGGTGGAGTTCCAATGGATATAATCGCGGTCTCCATTGGGTTGCATGGGACAAACTTTGTATTCCGAAAGAAGCT
>OVAN01011647.1:0-14487 GCA_900406275.1 Anastatica hierochuntica | reverse complement strand
CCACGAGAACAATGTGGGTCTGACGATGGCGAGAGAATTGTTTTTTTTCGTATCGTTTTTTTTTCTTTTCGCGAAAAACCGTTTAGGGTTTTTAAAATCATATTCTGATCCAATTTGGGATCCAAATTTGTTGGATCGGATATTTTTTGGATCCATTCAATGGTTGGATCTGTAAATATTGGAAGTTAGTAAAGGTTTGCTAGTATTTTTCCATTTTTTCGATTTAAAATAATTACAAACAAAATTCTTTTTTATTAAAAGAGTATTTGAGATCTTCATTCAACTTTGCGAGAGTATACGAGACTTTGATTCCTTGAGATATGAGGATTGTTGTGATAAGAGGAGGCAGCAAATTTGGGCCAGTGGTTCATAATTTTTGCAACCAAACCAACTTGCCTTTGTTTTTTCTTCCCGTTTTTATTTTATTATTTAAGTTCAATTCAGTTTATCTTAAACTCTGAAAGTGAGCTGACACTAAGGGAGGACGTCGTCATCATGACTTCGCATTCGTGGTTACTGATATTATGTTGTCTCCATCTTTCAAGACATTAGGTTGTCTCTATCTTTAGTTGTCAGTTTTAATTCTACTACGACAAAAACAATTATAATATGGGAAAATTGGAAATATAAAACAAAAATTCAACATATTTATCTTTAGGAGATAAAACAATGTAATATTGTCCTATTAGAATAAACAAGTATAAACTTGGTGAATATTAGCCCATATGTGCGACTCTTTATTCAATTTTTAGAAATCTGACAAGTTTCTTTAGAGTTTTATTTTTGTTTTTGTTTGTTGACCCCCATGATGAAATATTTGATAAAATGTTTCAACAAATTATAGCGTAACATTTATTTAACAAATGGATGCAGCAATTCAATTTTATTGCAATATCGTAGGAAAAACATACTGCATTCAATTTTATCGTGTAGGACTTTGTTCGTTTGTTCATTTATAAATTTTATCCAGTCTAAATGGTGCATTTCGATAGAACATTTGATTTTTTTTTTCATTTTCGGTTGTATATCCGGATGATGGATGATTCATCTGAATGTAAGTTTATTTTTTCTATTCGTTTGCTCATTTATTTATTTTACAATTAAATGTAATGAGAAAAAATCAAAAATATCCATATTTTAATAAAATTATTTTTTAATCTTAATCATAATTTTTCTATCTTAATGTTAACAATATAAATTTTAATATTTTACTTAAAATTATTTTGACTTAATAAATTTTAAATCATTAGTTTTCACATTCTCATTCAAATTTTCATGAAATATAAATATACATAACTATAGGAGTGTCAAAATGGGTAAACCAAACCAAACCAACTCATATCCAAAGAGATTGTAAGCTAAATGGATCATGGGTTAACCCAATTCATTTAACAAATGGTTTGGATCAATGCATAACTCACTAAAATTAATGGGTTAGTAGTTTTAATGGTTTATCCATTAACTTTTTGATTATATAAAATAATTTAAAATAAAATAATTATCATTATACTATAATTATAATCATCATAAATATTATTATAATAATCATCATTGATGAACTCACATTTTTTGCTGGAAATCGATAGACTTACGGTCTTGGCGGGAAAATTGACGAACTTACGGTTTTGGCGGAAAAATCGACGAACTAACGGTTTTGGCGGGAAAATCGACGGACTTACGGTTTTGGCAGGAAAATCGACGGGTTTACGTTTTTTGGTGGGAAAATCGACAGACTTGCAATTTTGGCGGGAAAATCGACGGACTTACAGTTTTAGCGGGAAAATCGACGGACTTACGTTTTTGGCGGGAAATCGACGGACTAACAATTTTGGCGGAAAAATCAACAATTTATATTTTTGGCGGAAAAATAGACAGACTTATGGTTTTAGCGGAAAACTCGTAAATCATTTCAATCCAATAATGTATTTGAAGATGATGATATGATGATGACTATGATGTTATAATGATGATGACAATGATAATTGAATGATGATGTGACATATCAAAGATAATGAGTCAATCCATTATAAACCATAAACCATTTCAATCCAACCCATTTCAACCCAAACCATTTAACCCATTGACCCATTTGATCTATTAATCCATTATAACCCAAATAATCAATCCATTTGAGTTTATGGATTGGATTGGATTGAATCAACCCATATAATATTAACCATTTTGATATCTCTACATAACTATAAAAGTAGTTTCAATTTTTTCATATGAAATTATATATATTACTTAATACGAAAATACACAAAGCATGCCGATGACTTGATTTCAATCTAAATTATAATATAGTAATATACCATGGAAATCTAAGAGCATCTAAATGTTGAAATACTCACATGAGTATCTTATCAATATAATAATGATAATTTTAATTTAATTTAATTATGTATTTTCTAAATTTATAAAAAATGTTTAGATCTGAAGTGAACTAAATCATACATTTTTCATAGTATTCATCTCAATTAACCTGCAGTAGTAAAAAAATAAATTTCAATTAAAATTTTTTAAGATAAACCATTAATTATTTAGATATTATAATTAACACAGTTTTCTTAGCGTTTTAGTATTCATACTTTTATTGTTACAAAAATCAGGATTTTCTTTATGATATAACTAATTAATCATACACTAATATTATATGTAAAAGTATATTATTTATTACAAAATATATTTTGTTTTAGATTAATTTTAAAATAATCATTGTAAAAAATGATTCGTTTACTTATTTTTAAAATAAATATAATTGATTTGGTGATTTTTTTAAAAAAGATATCATGAGAATCTAAAATGAGATTTTCTTATTTTACAAACATTATTTAATTTGATTTTGTATTATATATTGTTTCCAATGACATTTGATGTAAATTTTTATAAATTAAAAGTTATTTATCTAAATGTACTTCCCAAATAATAATATAGAGATGGTTTTGGTTTGATCATTATATTTAGAATCCTAAATTACTTAATGGCTTCTTCTTTTGATTTCTGATTACAGTGTTGTTCTAAATAAAAATAAAAGGCTTTGAGAGAAGGAGAAGGAGAAGATGAAGGTAAGAGAGTTGCTTACTTTATCGTCATGTCCTTAGCATCGTGACGGCTTGAAGTGAAGCATCTTTAATTATTGGTGTTATCACTCATGTGGTTTTAGACAAACAAGCATGTGCATTTTTCTATACAAAAAGGACTTATTCAAAGTTTTTATTGCACACAAATTCACAATCCAACACCCGGAAAATTCATCACCAACATCTCAATGGATCAAAGAGAAACGTGGTCGAAGGAAGCACAGTAAGTAGGGACTGTGTTCAATTGCTTTGTTTGTGTTTTCGCCACTTAACAAGCAACTCACTTAGATGAAGCGTTGTATGAGTAGAAGTTTTTTTGTTATGTTGCTAGTTGTTACCTTCTCGCATGAAACACTTCAATTTACACTGCCATTCTTTGCGATCAATTTCAGAGGGTACCTCAACGCTCTTTTTAATTTTTGCTCCAATCTATAGTCAGCAGAGAATAATTGAAATGCAGTCAAAGAAAAGAAAATTGCACAAAACTCAGAAGGTCCTTGTTGCAACTGTCACACCATCATTAATAATGCTTGATGACCCATACTTACACTCAAGAACAACATTTCTACCTTTTGGTCCAAGAGTGACACCAATAAGTTGGGTGAACTTGTTGACACCCGTCTAATAACAATATTTTTATAAAAAATCAAAAGTAAAAACAAAACATAATAATTGCAGCAAAAAAATCATTAATACGAAATCTCACATGAAATTTCTATATAGTACTCTCATCCTTTTTGAAATGCAACTACTTGGCTGCACATACAATCACAGGACGTGATCTTCTTGAGAACATATTATGTCTTCTTCCAACGAAACTTGTAGTTTATTTGATGATTGACGCTATAATCTTCTTACAAATATATGAAACTTCCTTTCTCACAGGATCAACCACATACCCAAAATCCATACATACAATTTCACATCTCAAATTATTGTGTAAGAACTGAATTTGTGAACTTACCAAAAAGAAGAATACTATAGATTATTTAGCTTTTCACAAACAATCTAACCTCTCGAAGCTTACAAAAGCCATTAACTTGTAACGAATGTTGTTACGTGTTACTGTTTGTGTTCAACAAATTGTGTACATGCAAGATCAATTATTAGGCTGAGATCATCACGACAATTTGAATCACCACACAAGACACTGACAGTTTATGTTATAAACAAAATTGAATAAACAAAAGTGTTCCAACTTTGGTAAAGTATCATGACCTTTTTCTAATAACACAAGTCTAGAGTCTACAAGTTTACATCTTTAAATCTCTAATCCTCTGCGAAAAATCAGAGAACAGAGCAATAAAATTCAAAAGAATTTGAGCTTTAGAAACCAAAATCAAATTCCACGGGAAAACCTCTAAGAGTTTTAAATATAAAACTTTTTAAGAAAACGCAAAAATCAAACCAAATTCATGGACGTTAGCGATCCCGCGGGTCTATTCATTGGCACGATCGAACTGAGCCGTGACAGGTACATGAACCTCCATTTTCCTCTTCTGATCAAATCATCTTTAGCCCTGAAACCAGAAAGATCATAACAAGCCATCTCCTCATCTTCTCTCGACAAGACCACACTCATCATTTGTGGTGTAGCTTGTGTTTTGTAGTTTGAGTAATTTTCTACAGTCTCAACTGCGTACAAGAGGCTCTTGACACAAGTATCTCGCTTCTTTCATCTTAATAGTCTAATAAACAATTTTCTCGAATAGAAAGGAAAACTGGAAGAGAAACATCAATTCTAAGTTTTATTTAAAATATGACGGATAGATAACGTAAAGATAATTTCAGTGATGAATGATGATAATACTAGGCATAATCTAAGATTTGGAAACAGAGCTACCACAACAGAAACTATCTCTTTAGATTTTTCATATATTCAGGCAGAGAACATATACAACAAATGTGAGACAGTTGTAGCATGAGAAGATAATCTAAGAACCTTGTGTTGGGTTATGAATTGAATGGAGTTCTTGGTCATGATCCTCAGAATCTGAAACACCAAAGTTCACGCAGATGTCAGAGCATTAAGGGCTTTCATATTCTCCGTTGCTTCATCCTAAAACCTGCACGTATGTGTTAGGGCGGGAGATAATTCCAAGCCATAATTTATAAACTATCTTTCCACAGCGCCGTCGTGGGATTAACAACAATTGTACGAACGAGAAAAACACTTTTCCATGAGATTAGGAATCCATGAAGTCCCTCTCTTTTTCTGGATTAAGAGAAAGTAAGGAACATGTCAGGGGCAAAACCTGAAGAAGCAACAGTAAAATAAGGATGGACACTGGAAAAGGGGATGCAAAGGCGGTTGGGAATAAAGTAGCTTCCTCTGCACCAGAAGACTGTTGGAACATAATGTATAATTACTTGTATATGGGTATATTAGTCTTTATCTATGTTCACAATTAGGGTTACTCTCTTGTATAAATACTTGATCTTAGAGTCGTTAATAAACAAGCAAAACCTTTAATACATTTTGGTTTTGACATGGTATCAGAGCGGTAAATCGATTATACAAAATTCGATTGATCGACTCAATTTTTCTCTGTTCTACGGTTGTCATCATCGTCTGTTTCTTTGGTTTTTCTGTCGTTGATTACAATTGTGTAACAGAGGATAAAATATGGGAGATGTTGCTCAAGCTCTTACGGTTGCTCAAGGCAGTCGAGTGCGACGAACCATTGATCCGTATGATCTCTCTTCAGTAGAGAATCCAGGTATGGTCATCTCACAGCCACCGTTAAGAGGTTCGAACTATGAAGAGTGGTCAAGGAATTTCCGTTTAGCTCTTCAAGCCAAAAAGAAATTTGGGTTCATTGACGGGTCTATACCTATACCTGATATCGGGCATGTTGATCGAGAAGATTGACTTGCAAATAACGCAATGATTTTGTCTTGGTTGAAGCTTACGATTGACGAGAAATTGCGTTCATCTCTGTCTCACTATGAGAGTGCCCATGAGTTGTGGTTGCATATTCAGAAAAGATTCCCTGTTCGAAATGGACAAAGGATACAAAGACTTAAAGCAGAGTTAGCGAATTGTCGCCAGAAGGGACAAACGATGGAAGCTTATTTTGGTCAACTCACTCAGCTGTGGTCAAGCCTGGCAGATTACCAGACAACACGTACGATTGAGGAGATCCAGAGAGAGAGAGAGAAGAGGACAAGCTCCATCAGTTTTTGATGGGTTTAGATGAGACACTTTATGGGACAGTTAAATCCTCTTTGTTGTCAAGAGATCCTTTACCATCATTAGATGAAGCTTATCACTTTGTTTCTCAAGATGAAGAATCCAAACAAGCAAGTCGCATTATGTCTGATCGGGTAGAGGAAGCAAGTTTTGCTGTGCAAGCAAGCACTCGGTTTCGGCCAAAACAGAGTGATAATCGACAAAGAATGGTGTGTACTGGTTGCGGCAAAACGGGACATACGGTGGATAACTGTTTCCGACGAATAGGTTATCCTGAATGGTGGCCTGATAAGGAGAAAGGAAGAGGTACGAAAATGGGTTTCGCAGGTACACAACAGTCACAGTCTGTTGCCGGCAGAGGAAGAGGAAGTGATGTTGCTCGTGTCAATTCCGTGGTGTCTACGCCAGTTGCTGCGGCTAATTTGGTTGTTACAAACTCAGATCGTGTTGGAGTTACTGGCTTAACGGATCAACAATGGCAGAAGTTGGTTATGATCCTTAATGCTTCGGATCAACCGCCTTCAAATAAACTCACTGGTAATGGTAATCTCTTTCAAACTTCTTGTATAATTGATACAGGAGCGAGTAATCATATGACAGGTTCTTTAGATACTTTGTTTGATGTGTGTGATATGCCTCATGTGCTCATTAAGCTTCCGAATGGTCGATATACTACTTCTACAAGACGTGGAAAATCTGATTTGGGAACTCGTTTGTGTCTGCATGATGTTTATTTCGTTGATGGGTTGCAGTGTAATTTGGTTTCAATATCTCAGTTGGCTAGACAGCGAACTTGTGTGTTTCAGATCACTGATACTCTGTGCGTTATCCATGACCGCATTACGAGGATGCTGATTGGAGCGGGTAAAGAGAGAGATGGTTTGTATTTTTTTGAAGCATGGAGATAGCATCGGCAATGCATGTATCGGATCAGTCATCGATTGAGCTGTGGCATCGCCGTATGGGACATCCTTCTTCTAAAGTATTGGATTATTTACCTGTTTCTGAAGCTAGTAGTAGTAGAAATAATTTCGATCACAAGGCATGTGACATTTGTATACGTGCTAAACAGTCGCGTGATTTATTTCCGGATAGTTTGAATAAGACGAGCAGTGTTTTTGAACTAGTTCATTGTGATCTTTGGGAACCTTATCGGACTCCTGCGCTTTGCGGCTCAACTTATTTTCTCACCATTTTAGATGGTTTCTCGCGTTCGTTATGGATTTATCTTTTGCCGAATAAGCAACTCGCTCCCGGAAAATTGAAACAATTTATTGCTATGGTCGAACGCCAATTTGAGGCACAAGTTAAAAGGATTCGCAATGATAATGGGACAGAATTCGTATGTCTTACCGAGTATTTCAACAATCAAGGGATTGTACATGAGACATCTTGTGTTGGTACTCCACAACAAAATGGTAGAGTAGAGAGAAAACATCGTCATATTCTTAATGTTGTTCGGGCTTTACGGTTTCAAGCTTCTCTACCATTGGAGTTTTAGGGTCAATGTGTGCTTGCGGCTGGTTACATTATTAATCGAACACCAACACAAGTGCTGGCTGGGAAGACACCGTTTGAGTTACTATATGGTCGGCCCCCACCTTTGTCTCATATGCGTGTTTTCGGTAGTTTGTGTTACGTACATAACCAACATCATCGTGGAGATAAATTTGATACATGGAGCAATAAGTGTATTTTTCTTGGATATCCTTTCGGTAAGAAGGGTTGGAGAGTATACAACCTTGACACCAAGAAGATATCGGTTTCTCGAGATGTGATTTTCTGTGAAAATTATTTTCCTTGTGCTACAACCATATCTAGCAACTTTGATGATCTTCCTTTACCTGCGAATCTTCGTGTAGATGTGTTTGATGAAGAATGTTCTGATGGGGTTGATCTTGCGGCTAAGTCATCTTCAAGCTCTGTTTTGTCATCTCTGTCTTCAGGTCAAGAAGCTGCGGTCACGTCAAGCTTGCCTTCTACTTCTGCACCTGTTGTTTCGCCCCTGCCAGAGGTTATGTCTCCTGCTCAGGAAAGTGACAGTTCAACTCCTGTTTTGTCTTCTGCTGTGATTAATCCTGCAACGGAGACTGTCCCGACTCGTGTTGATCGTACCGTGGTGGTCGATGATACTGGAAATGCTGAAAATGCTGTGTCTGTGGCTCACGATGATACTGGAAATACTAAACCAGAGGCACTTGGTCGTGGTTTACGGGTTCGTCATCCACCTGCTCGTCTTGCCGATTACGTGTTACACACGGTTCTTGATGCTGATCATGATGCTTCCGCTCCCTGTTCTTATCCACTTGCTGATTACATCTCTTCCGATCGTTTTTCTGACTCTCACCGTGCCTTTATTCACGCCATTACGACAAACATCATCCCAAAACATTATTCTCAAGCAGTTTTGGATGAGCATTTTCGTAATGCTATGCGAACTGAAATTGATGCATTAGAAGAAAACAACACATGGACAGTTGAAGTACTTCCACAGGGAAAGAAAGCGATCGGATGTAAGTGGGTTTACACAATTAAATATCGATCTGATGGTAGTATTGAGCGCTATAAAGCGCAATTAGTTGCTCTTGGAAATAAGCAGATAGAAGGGGAGGATTATGGGGAGACTTTTGCGCTCGTTATCAAGATACAAACGATACGAGTTGTTCTTGAGGTCTCTGCTGCGAAAAATTGGGAGGTACACCAAATGGACGTTCATAATGCGTTTTTACATGGTGACTTGGAGGAGGAGGTTTTCATGCACTTACCTCCTGGTTTTCGGACAGGTGATTCACGGCAAGTGTGTCGCTTACACAAGTCTTTGTATGGTCTAAAGCAGTCTCCGCGATGTTGGTTCGCTAAGCTCACTTCTGCTTTGATAACGTATGGTTTTATTTAATGCTTATATGATTATTCGCTCTTTACATATCATCGGGAGGATGAGCAATTGACTGTGTTGGTATATGTTGATCATTTAATCATCACGGGTTCGTCTCCGGCGCTTATTCAGACCTTTAAGACATATCTTAGCACTTGTTTCCGGATGAAAGATATGGGATTATGTAAGTATTTCCTTGGTATTGAAGTTGCTAGGAGTCCCTCCGGGATTTATTTGTGTCAACGTAAGTATGCTTTGGATATCATATCTGAAGTGGGTTTACTTGGTGCTCGACCTACTGCGTTTCCGATTGAGCAGAATCATCGCTTGGCACTTGCGGATGGAGAAGATTTTCCTGAGCCAGCTCGGTATCGCCGTCTTGTGGGTCGTCTTATTTATCTGGGTATTACTCGTCCTGATCTTTCTTATGCGATACATATTCTTACACAATTCATGCAGAAACCAAAGACAGCACATTGGGAGGCTGTTCTTCATGTCGTACGGTTTCTGAAGAATAACCCGGGACAAGGAATTCTTTTGCGAGCTGACTCGCCATTTGACTCGCCATTGACACTTACCGCGTGGTGTGACTCGGACTGGTCGAGTTGTCCTCTGGCTCGTTGCTCCTTGTCTGGCTATTTTATCCAATTGGGTAATTCTCCGGTCTCTTGGAAAACAAAGAAGCAGAAAACGGTTTCATGCTCTTCTGCTGAAGCCGAGTATCGTGCTATGCAATATGCTCTTCGTGAGGTTATATGGTTGAAAAAGATTCTTTGGGCGTTGGGTATTGATAGTACGGATCCGGTTACTTTCTACTGTGATAGTCTGGCAGCTATTCATCTTGCTGCTAATTCTGTGTTTCACGAACGGACAAAACATGTAGAGAACGATTGTCATTTTGTTCGCGATGCAGTTCAGAGAGGCATTATCGCGACCAAGCATGTTAACACCAAAGCTCAGTTAGCAGATATCATGACCAAGGCGTTAGGACGTTCTGAGTTCGACAGTTTCAAGTTCAAGATGGGCATTCAGGTTCTGTATGCTCCATCTTAAGGGGGGTGTTGGAACATAATGTATAATTACTTGTATATGGGTATATTAGTCTTTATCTATGTTCACAATTAGGATTACTCTCTTGTATAAATACTTGATCTTAGAGTCGTTAATAAACAAGCAAAACCTTTAATACATTTTGGTTTTGACAAAGACATCTTGGGTTATGTGGATTCTTTCTTATGCACAGGTATTCGAAGCCTTGTCACGGTCGCTGTACCAATTCATGAGATAAAATTTGCGGAGAAACACATATCCAGAAACTGTTTCGCTGAGGATCATAACTTTGAAATCGACTTTGATTTCATCTTTGGCCGCCAAAGCAAGACTATTGAAGTTCAAATAAAGCCAATCGACTTCTGTATAAATATAAATATAATTAAGAATCATGTTTCGTTTGGTGAAGGAAAGGGAAAGTTAAAGAGAGAGAAGATGTTACTTTCATTATTTAAATGAGATAATATGAAATCGAGAAGTGTCATCTAAAAGGTGGATGACATTTTAGAGAAAGTTGGTTCAAATCTTATTATATAAAGTTGAACGCGTTTGATGTGAATTCGTCACGTAAGCAAATTGTAACTAACTGGATTTTGACGTATCTCAATGTTTAATTTAGATCGTGACATGTGTTAATCTAGAAATAGAAATTAGTATAAACTTTCCTATTATTGATTATTTACTTCTTAAAAGATATAATTTAACAAAAAAGGAAAACTAGCTTATTAAAAAATAAGTAAAGGGAAATTGTATAATGTTAAAAGAAAAGTTATAAAATACACATAAATTCTATAATGTATAACACTGAAAAATTATAATCTAATACATGTTTTTCATAATAGTTTTTATATAATATAGAAAGTTGACTTTAAGTTTTAATTTTTGTACATCTTAATTTTTTACATTCGAATCATTTTAAAAGAATTATCAAACATGTAAGAATAATTAAGGCTCAAAATATAAGTTTTTTAAAACGGTTGATGTTAATTCAAATATTTTTTACATAATATGAAATATATAATTTATTTAAGGACACTCACTTCATTTAAAAATATTGTTATTTATAATTTTTCAGTAATCTAAAACAATCTAAGAGTTTTTTATTTGTGGTAAATATACAATAAATGAAAAACTAAACGTAGATTTTAATCTATAATTTATTTACACGAGCCAACAGATGATTTAAAGAAGATTTAATATAAACGTACAAACTATAATTATGCATGTTATTAATTTTAGACACTAAATATTTTATTTTTACTCGCGTATCACGCGATTACTTATCTAGTTTATAGATATAATTTTATTGAAAATCCCATTAAACCTTTGAATTATACTTTTTATATAATTTAAAAATAATTAATAGAAATTAAAAGAAAAATTTAAAAAATTAAAAACCCTCACGACACAAAATTGTACAGAAAAAGTAAGTTTAAGAAGAAAAAGAGCGATTTGTAAGGCGATTTTTGTTAGTTTCTTTTTCCCTTTCTCCTAGCTTTTTCCAGCAACTCTCTCCGTGTTTTACGGCTGAGATGGGTTATACTCATCGTGGGGGTGACGGTTTTTGGTTTCCCTTGATCCACGATTGCAGATTCCAAGCCACGATGTCAACCTCCATGACTCGTGATGAAGTGGTTTTATCCTTTGGTCTCATTTATACATCAGATTTTCACCACCAATCTCCTTGCCTTCTACAACAATCCTCTGATTTCTACCCTCTGTTATTCTCTCTTCTGTTACAAAGTACCATGGCAAACGAATTTCGTAGGCAAATGGAAGATTTGGAGTTGGGTATCAATGACGAACCAATCATTCTTCCGCCGGAAGCGGTGATACATGCGGCGGGTGAAAACCGCTTTGTAGTGATCGGCCGTCCCTTGATGCCACGGAGACAAAACATACGGTCCATTATTGCTCATCTACCAAGACTCTGGGGCTTAGCCGGAATCTTATGCGGTCGGATTTTGGAGGGCCGCCGATTCCAATTCATTTTTTCGTCCGAGGAATCAATGAATGCTGTCCTCCGCCGTGGCCCGTGGTCCTTTGCAGATCGCATGTTGATCATGGAGAGGTGGTATCCGCTTCTTAATCCCTTTGAACTCAATTGCATTCCTTTTTGGGTTCAAATCCGCGGCATCCCACTTCAGTTCCTTAACCGTGAGATCATTGCTTTAATTGGTCGAGCTATTGGCAAGTTGTTGCAGATCGATTATGATCCAATCGTGGCCGTAATGGTTGAGTTCGTGAGAGTTCTAATTGACTGGGACGTGCGGCATCCTCTGCGTTTCCGCCGCTATTTTCAGTTTCTCCCAGGCGTGAATACTTTGCTCCACCTGACTTACGAGCGACTAAGGGGTGTGTGTGTTTCTTGTAGCATGCTCACACATGACTCAGGATCATGTCTTATGCCCAACGGAGCTCCACCGCCAGATGATGAAGACGGTGATGATGACGATCACCATAACCAAAACGGGTTTGGAGGTGATTATTTGTTCCGTCGCAATGTCTTACCACCGGTTAGACCAATGTTTCGTTTGCCTCTGCAAAATGGCTTTCACTATGTCAAACAACCAGTATTAGCTCCAGCCATAGCTCCTCCTCTTGACGTGCTGCCTTTGGCGCTCTTGCCTTCTGCGCAACCACAGGTGGAAGAGACATTGGTTCTGCATTCTCAGCCGAACAGTCCCAGTACAGAGCATACACAGAGCGATGGAGATGAGATGGAGATGGATGATGTTGCGGAGTCTCGTAAGCGTAAGTTTGAGGAGGGTGAATCTTCGACAGGACAGAGGAGGAAAAAGACTCTTGAGGTGGGCGAAGGAAGCGGAACAACTCACGAGGATGATGATGATGGCATGGTGGGGTCTAATCCACCAGAGGCGCCATGAGTACGGCCGTTTGGAACTGTCAAGGCTTAGGCATAGACTTGATAGTTCGACGCCTAAAGGAGATAGTTCGTGTTCATCTTTCGGACATCCTATGCCTCTTCGAGACAAAGCAAAATGATGACTACATCCGTGATCTTGCGTGTGAGCTTGGTTATGATCGCTATTTCACTGTACCACCTCGGGGCCTAAGCGGCGGAATTGCTTTGTTTTGGAAGAATTCTACATGTATTTCTGTTTCTTTTTCATCACCAAATCTCATCCATTGTAACGTTGAATTAAATGTAATTTCCTTTGCCTACTCGTTTGTTTATGAATTTCCACAAGTTAACTTACGCCATCAGTTATGGGAACGATTAGAAAGAATTTCAACACAACTTTTGGGTCCTTGGCATTTAGCGGGTGACATTAATGAAATCTTAAACAATGATGAGAAACAAGGAGGGCCAAGACGACCTGAATATAGCTTCACAAATTTTCGTCGAATGGTGGCTGTATGTGATCTCCATTACCTCAATAGTGTTGGTGATCGGTTCACACGGTCGGGTAAGTGTCATAATCACAATGTCCGATGTTGTCTTGACAAAGCTTTAGCAAATTCAGAATGGCTACAACGGTTCCCTTCAGCTCTCCTTGAATTCTTATCTTTTGAAGGCTCCGATCATCGACCACTGATCATCAACTTGGTATCCTCTCCATCCAAGCATCAAATTCCCTTTCGCTACGACGATAACTTACTGCATCTTGAGAAATTCAAACACACGGTGCTTCAAAGTTGGAATCATGGTCAATCTCCGACTCAGACTTTTGAATCCAAGCTCAACACAGCTCGGCAATTTATCTCCTAGTTTAAACGAGATCATAAACCAAATGCTGCCACAAGAATAAACCATCTCAAGGTGAAGCTTGATGTAGCCTAGTCTAATGGTAGGACCTCAACTATTGAAAGAGAAAACATCCAAAAACAATTAAGTCAGGCATATAAAGATGAGGAGCACTATTGGAAACTCAAAAGTAGGAACCGCTGGCTCAACCTAGGTGATCGTAATACCAAATACTTCCATCTCTGATGCGATCATGGATATCTCAAGCTCGGAGGAGGATGTTCTTGAACCCGAAGGAAAGATAACACGTTCAAAAGCTAAGGAACTAGCTAAAAAAGTCCGAGCCTTGATTAGCACAGAGCCACTGCAATCTACAACATCTTCACTCACATTCCGCAAGAAGNGGCCAGGTGATCTATTTGAATAGCTCTAAAGGGGATAATGTGTAGTTGTACTCTTTCCTTAGAGAATGGATTTTTCCTACACCGGGTTTACCATCCTCAAGGTTTTAACGAGGCAGGGCATTTTCCCTCTTCCATAATAGCTACTTAAATCGGTCCTTGGTTTGGTTTTCGCGCAT
>OVAN01011646.1:0-14489 GCA_900406275.1 Anastatica hierochuntica | reverse complement strand
CAAACTGAAGCGTCTATATCTTTCTGAGAAGACAGCGGCTGCCATGAGATGTCATTACGATTTTTACGTGTTTTGTAGTTTTTCGATTTTTGTTGTTTTTACAGTTTTTACGGTTTTTGTGGGGTTTGTGGTTTTTTCCGTTTTTGCCGTTTTCGCGTTTTTTGTTGTATGGTTGTTTTTACGATTTTTGCGATTTTTTTGGTTTTTACGGTGTTTACAATTTTTGCGGTTTTTGCCGATTTTTATGGTTTTCACGATTTTTGCGACTTTTATGATTTTTACTGGTTTATGCGGTTTTTAATAATTTTTAAGGTTTTTAACGTTTTTAGGATATTGCGGTTTTTTGCAGTTTTTTTGGGTTTTGCAGTTTTTTCGGTTTTGTGGTTTTCGTGTTTTTGCGGTTTTTGCAGTTTTTGCGGTTTTAATGGTTTTCACGATTTTTGTGACTTTAGCGCATTTTACTATTTTTACGGTTTTTGTAGTTTTTCGATTTTTGCTGTTTTTACAGTTTTTACGGTTTTTGTGGGTTTTGTGGTTTTTTCGGTTATTGTCGTTTTCGCGTTTTTTGTTGTTTTGTTGTTTTTACGATTTTTGCGATTTTTGTGGTTTTTTCAGTGTTTGCAATTTTTGCGGTTTTTTTCGGTTTTGTGGTTTTCGTGTTTTTGCGGTTTTTGCGGTTTTCACGATTTTTGTGACTTTAGCGTTTTTTACGATTTTTACGGTTTTTGTAATTTTTCGATTTTTGCTGTTTTTACGGTTTTTGTGGGTTTTGTAGTTTTTTCGGTTTTTGCCGTTTTCGCGTTTTTTGTTGTTTTTAAGATTTTTGCGATTTTGGTGGTTTTTACGGTGTTTGCAATTTTTGCGGTTTTGCCGATTTTTATGGTTTTCACGATTTGTGCGACTTTTATTGTTTTTACGGGTTTATGCGGTTTTTATAATTTTTGAGGTTTTTAACGTTTTTAGGATTTTGCAGTTTTGCGGTTTTTTCGGTTTTGTGGTTTTCGTATTTTTGCGGTTTTAATGGTTTTCACGATTTTTGTAACTTTAGCGTTTTTTACTTTTTTTACGGTTTTTGTAGTTTTTCGATTTTTGATGTTTTTACAGTTTTTACGGTTTTTGTGAGTTTTGTGGTTTTTTCGGTTTTTGCCTTTTTCGCGTTTTTTGTTGTTTTGTTGTTTTTGCGATTTTTGCGATTTTTGCGGTTTTTAAGGTGTTTGCAATTTTTGCGGTTTTTTTTGCAGTTTTACGGTTTTTTTTTGGGTTTTGCAGTTTTTTCGGTTTTGTGGTTTTCGTGTTTTTGCGGTTTTTGCGGTTTTCACGATTTTTGTGACTTTAGCGTTTTTCGATTTTTACGGTTTTTGTAATTTTTTGATTTTTGTTGTTTTTACGGTTTTTGTGGGTTTTGTGGTTTTTTCGGTTTTTGCCATTTTCGCGTTTTTTGTTGTTTTGTTGTTTTACGATTTTTGCTATTTTTGTGGTTTTTACGGTGTTTGCAATTTTTTCGGTTTTTGCCGATTTTTATGGTTTTCACGATTTTTGCGACTTTTATGGTTTTTACGGGTTTATGCGGTTTTTGAGGTTTTTAACTTTTTAGGATTTTGCGGTTTTTTGCAGTTTTGCGGTTTTTTCGGTTTTGTGATTTTTGTGTGTTTTGCGGTTTTTGCGGTTTTAATGGTTTTCATGATTTTTGTGACTTTAGCGTTTTTTACGATTTTTACGGTTTTTGTAGTTTTTACAGTTTTTACGGTTTTTGTGGGTTTTGTGGTTTTTTCGGTTTTTGCCGTTTTCGCGTTTTTTGTTGTTTTGTTGTTTTTACGATTTATGTGGTTTTTACGGTGTTTGCAATTTTTGCGGTTTTTGCCGATTTTTATGGTTTTCACGATTTTTGCGACTTTTATGGTTTTTACGGGTTTATGCGGTTTTTGAGGTTTTTAACTTTTTAGGATTTTGCGGTTTTTTGCAGTTTTGCGGTTTTTTCGGTTTTGTGATTTTTGTGTGTTTTGCGGTTTTTGCGGTTTTAATGGTTTTCATGATTTTTGTGACTTTAGCGTTTTTTACGATTTTTACGGTTTTTGTAGTTTTTACAGTTTTTACGGTTTTTGTGGGTTTTGTGGTTTTTTCGGTTTTTGCCGTTTTCGCGTTTTTTGTTGTTTTGTTGTTTTTACGATTTATGTGGTTTTTACGGTGTTTGCAATTTTTGCGGTTTTTGCCGATTTTTATGGTTTTCACGATTTTTGCGACTTTTATGGTTTTTACCGGTTTATGCGGTTTTTATAATTTTTGAGGTTTTTGACGTTTTTAGGATTTTGCAGTTTTTACGGTGTTTTTGGGTGTTGCGGTTTTTTCGGTTTTGTGGTTTTCGTGTTTTTGCGGTTTTAATGATTTTTACGATTTTTGTGACTTTTGCTGTTTTTTAAGATTTTTGCGGGTTTTGCGGTTTTTTACGATTTTTGAAGTTTTACTATCCAATGACTAAGAAGTTAAGAGATTTTACCTGTTTAAGTCGTGGGTCAAAAGACTAGTCATTGTCTAATGACTAAAGAAGCTTTAAAAGCTTTATGTAGAAACACAAAGTTCTCAATCTCGGACATCGTTAGTTGTTGTTGTTATTACATGTTGTCACTCCCAACATGCTCGAAATAGGTATCTTGACGCAGAAAGTTGAAATATTCAACTTCGGGACATCGTTAGTTGTTATTGTCACCTTCTAAATAAGCAGCAAACACTTGAAGTATTTCATAAAGGGACTTAGGGACATCGTTAGTTGTTTAATTTTCCTCTCTCAAATTAAGCTCTAAAGCTTTTAAATTGAAGTTCTCGTTTTATGAACTATCGTTGATTGTTATTGTCAACCTCAAATAAGCTTTAATGCTTTAAGCAGAAACTTTGAAGTTGTTTAAATCATGGGACACAGAGACTTACAACGACTAAGCTTTAAAGCTTTTAAGCAGAAACTTTTAATTGTTATTGTCACCAAGCTTTAAGCAGAATCTTAGAAGTTCTTTAACTCATGGCTCATGGAACATTGTCACCATAGTTAAGGGTCTAAAGCGTTAAGCTTTTTACGCAGAGACTTACGACGATTGTCTCTTCAATGATCCCTCAGAACATGGGAACCGTTTCGATCCGAGACGGTTTTAAGCCATGGTTTCTGCTTTTCTTTTAGCGAAAAGAAAACCCGACTAGAAGTCTTTTGGCAATATACTTTTGTTTAAGCCGCAAAGGGTTATAAACTCCTCGATATTTTTGAGTTTTAGTCACTGTCTAATGACTAATTTGAAGCCGTGGGTACACTGTTTTCTTCTTCTTGTTTTAGAGAAAAGAAAACAACACAAAGTGTATTGTCAATAGACATGTTGAGATCGTGGGTTCAAAGTATAGACATATTCCAATATTAGTCATTGTCTGATGACTAAATTTTAAGCTTTGCCTTCTCTTTTAAGTTTTGAAGAAATGTCTATTGTCAGTAGACTTGTTTAGGCATTTGGCTCTTGTTTTTGCTGTAGAAAACACAGCCATAGGTAAGATCGTGTAAGAAACGATCTTATACTTGAGTTTTTCGCATTGTCTAGTGACTATTTTTAAGCTCTTGTTTCCGTTTTTGTTTCGAGAGTCAAAATCCTCTTGACCATCAAAAGTATCTTGTCTATACACTTGTTTAAGCTGTGGGTTAAAATGACAAGACACTTTGATATTTTAGTCACTGTCTAATGACTAAGAAAGCTTTTCATATTGTCAACCCCAAAGAAGCTTTATGTAGAAACACAAAGTTCTTAATCTAGGACATCGTTAGTTGTTGTTATTACATGATCAACTTAGTTTCTTGAAGCAGAAACTTGAAGTATTCACTTCCCAAATAAGCTATAAAGTTATAAGAGCAGACATTTGAAGTATTCTATTTAGGGACATAGTTAGTTGTTTTATTATCATCTCCCAAATAAGCTTATAAAGCTTTAAGTAAACAGAATCTTGAAGTATTCCATTGAAGGCATCTGTTTGTTGTTTTATTGTTATCTCCTAAGCTCTAAAGCTTTAAATCATGGGACATTGTCACCATAGTTAAGAGTCTAAAGCTTTACGCTTTTTACACAGAGACTTACGACGAGATTGTCTCTTCAATGATCACTCAAAACGTGGTAACGGTTTCGATCCAGGACAGTTTTATGCAGAAACTTGAAGGTATTGATCTCGGGCCATCGTTAGTTGTTATTGTAACCTCAAAACTCTAGAGCTTTAACCAGAAACTTGAAAGTTTCAACTTAGTGACATCGTTAATTGTTACTGTCACTAGCTAACTAAGCTACAAAAGCTTTAAGCAGAAACTTGAAGTTTTCTAAAGCTTTAAGCTTTTACACACTGTTTTATTCTTCTTGTATAATGCTTTAGACACCTGAGCTTTGAGTCATTGTATAATGCCCATATACGAGTCATGAGTCGTAGATCAGAAAACAGAGTAAGCCGTTGGTTATGTTTAAAAGCTTTAAGCTTTAAGGTTTTACACACTGTTTTTAATCATGGGGTCTAAAGCTTTAAGCTTTAAGCATTATACAGACATTTGAGCTTTTAGTCATTGTATAATGCATATTTTATAAGCCATTGTCTCTGTAGGTCAATGGACAAAGAGCTTTTCGAAAACCAATAGAAAGCCTTATGACTCGTATACAATGACTATATACAAGTCATTGTATAATGCCCATATACTTGTTTAAGCCGTGAGTCGAAGGATCGGATCGAAAATCCAATGTTTTAAGTCACTGCCAAATGACTCGTAAGCCGTTGGTTCTGTTTTTGTTTCGAGCTTAACTTCCTTTCTCGTTAGTTGTTATTGTCAGCTCAAAACTCTAGAGCTTTAACCAGAAACTTGAAAGTTTCAACTTAGAGACATTGTTAAATGTTAATGTCACCAGCTACTAACTAAGCAGAAACTTGAAGTTTGTCTGAATCATGGGTCTAAAGCTTTAAGCTTTTACACACTGTTTTCTTCTTCATGTTTTAGAGAAAAGAAAACAATAGAAAGTCTATTGTCAATGGACCTGTTCTCTTTTAATGTCTATTGTAAGTAGACTTGTGTAAGCAGTTTGCTCTGCTTTTTGTTGTAGAAAACATAGAGCACTGAAAGTCTCTTGTCAATACAACTTTAAGCCATGGGTAAGAAACGATCTTGTTTAAGCCTTGAGTGAATAAGATCTCATATTTTAGTCACTGTCTAATGACTAAGTAAGCTTTAAAGCTTTATGTAGAAACACAAAGTTTTCAATCTCGGACATCGTTTGTTGTTGTTATTATTACATGTTGGCACTCGCAACATGCTCAAGATAGGTATCTTGAAGCAGAAACTTGAAGAATCCAACTTATGTACATCGTTAGTTGTTATTGTTTTCTTCTCCCAAATAAGCTATAAAGCTTTAAGAAAGCAGACACTTGAAGTATATTCCATATAGAGATTTAGGGACATCGTTAGTTGTTTTATTTTCATTTCCCAAATAAGCTTTAAAGCTTTAAGCAGAAACTTTGAAGTTCCTTATAATCACGGGTCTAAAGCTTTAGCTTTTTACAGAGATTGCCTCTTCAATGATCACTCGCTTCTGTTAAAAGCAAAGCATTTGTCACTTATGTCTAATGACTTAGTTTTTAAAGCTGCAGGTTCTGTTCTTATGTTTGAAAGAACATAAGAACAATCTTAAGCCTCTTGTCAATAGACTTGTTTCAAGCCGTGGGTACTGTTTTAGACAAATGTTAGACTAACCAAAAGTCTATTGTCTTAGGCAAAAAACAGTTTTGTCTTCCTGAGAGTTTAGTCAATTGTATAAAGACTTATTCTATAAGCCATTGGCTATGTTTTTTGTTTTAAGAATCAAACTGATTCATCCATTTACTTGCTAAGCCGTTGGTCAATGAACGAGAGCTTTTCGAAAATCAATAGAAAGCCTCTTGCCCATATACTTGTTTAAGCCACTGCCAAATGACTTTTAAGTCGTTGGTTCTGTTTTTGTTTCGAGAGTGGAACCGATCAAAAATCTCTTGTCAATAGACTTGTTTAAGCCGTGGGTCAAAGGATCGGACTTTCTCGGTTTTTCAGTCACTATGTAGTGACTTTTAAGCCGTCAAGAGGATCGGACTTTCCGATTTTTCAGCCATTGTCTAATGACTTTTAAGCCGTGGGTCTAAATGATCGGACTTTCCGATTTTTAAGCCGTGGGTAAAAAGGATCGGACTTTTCGAATTTTCAGTCACTGTCTAATGACTTATAAGCCGTGGGTACGTAAAGTCTGATCTCTTGTTCGAATACTTGTTAAAAGTATTAAGCTTCTGCTTCTAAGAGCAGAGCATTGGGACGATCCGGGACAATGTTCCCACCATAGAAACCGGACAAATACACAATTAAATAATGTGTTGTCCCTTTCTTGTGGGTTTTGTATTTACAAAAAACAAAATTCAAAAGACAAAAAATTTATCACGAAGAAGAAGTTCAATTTTCTGGGTTTATAGTTTCGGAATCCAAATTTGAAAACAACATAAAAGATTTTTTTTAAAACACGAAGAGAGATCACAAAACCAAACAAGAATCTTGAAAACAATAAAAGAAACAAAGGATGAGATCAATTTAAAAAGTCAAAACACGAATCGAAATCCAAAAATGTAACCCTTTTAAAAGGGAGAAACTTTATTACAAATCAACGTAAAATATATTTTATGAGAAGAAGAAGAAGTTAGAAACCCTAAACATCCCAGAATCGAAGCAAAACGGATTCGGTAAGGAGATGAAGAAGAAGAAGAAAGGGAAAAACCTTTAAAAAAACCCAGAAACTATTAAAACGCAAACGAAATCGAAAAAGTAAATCGAAGAGAATTGTTCATAAACCCTAAGACAGGAATCGAGCAATTACCTTCGATTTTCTTCTCCGATTCAAAACCCTAAGATAGAATCGAGCAAAGCGGATCCTTGAAGAAGATGAAGAAGAAAGCGAGAAACCCTATAAAAAAACCCAGAAACCATTAAATCAAAATCGACGCAAACGAAGTCTTAAAAGAAAAAAAGATAAACCCTAAGAAAATCTTAGAGAATTGTTCACAAAATAAAGAGAGAGAGAGAGAATCGAGCAATATTGAAACCTTAGGTTCTGTTTCTCCGATCTTAGTATATATTGAGCTGCACAAAAAAAAGAAAACGGTCAAATGAAAAAGGAAATATTACAGCTGTCGTAAGTGACCGTTTTAAAACATTATAGTTGTCAATATACCAAAAATTAATAAGGAGACCCAATTAAAAGAAAAAAATTTAAGGAGGCCCAATATCTTAAGAAAATTTATAATTTATAAATTAATTGAACCGAACCAAAAAATCAAAAATATTTGAGACAAAACCGAAACCGAAAATTTTAAAATTACCATGACGGTTCTAACTTTTGAGAATCACAATCAAATCAAACCGCAAATATTTTGAGTTACCGAAAAGAATCGAAAAAAATCAAAAAAATTTATACCCAAATGATTATTTTTTTCAATTGAAACCGAACTCGAACCGAATCGAAATTGAAGCGAAAACCGAGAATTTAGTAACCGATCAAAACCGAATCAACTGAACTAAATGGAACCGAACTGAATGATTATTTTTTCAATTGAAACAGAACTCGAACCGAATAAAAACTAAAGCGAAAACCGAGAATTTAGTAATCGAACTAACCTAAAACCGAATTGAACGAACTGAAATACCGACCCCTTAACCAGAAACTGTGATCTTGTTAGAACTCGTGACCTATAATCAAACACGATAAGGCTTTTGAAGTAACACACATAACGCACACACTTTTGTGTCTCACGCCGTCGAGAAGCCACTTCAGCTTGCTCAAACTGCCGCCGTTCTCGAGGTATATTCCGTTTACTTTTTGCATTTCTCCGGGAAGAACAAGTTTTCACACTAAAAAAAACTCTCTCAACTCTCTCTACAACCTATCAAACCAAAAGCAAAGGTTAGATTTCTATCTTCTTCTTTTTAATTTTATTTTTTACTTAGTTAGTATTTAGTTAGATTATTAGATAGGATGCCTAAGGAATTTAGTTAGGTTATCTAAATAGATATTATATACAAAATTAGATATTTTATTTGTAATATTGTTAATAAAATACGTAATTAGTAAAATCATATTAAATTTAATAATTAATTTATATAATTAAAAAATTGCTAAAATTCATTAAAATTGTCATAATTTTCTAAACGTTATTAAAATTAAAAAAGTTAATAAAATTTATTAAAAGTTGTTAAAAATGATTTAAATTATAAAAATTATTAAAATTATTTTAAAAAATAATTAAAATTATTAAAAATTTTGTAAAAATAATAAAAAATTGTTTAATTTTATTATTAACTTTAACAAAAAAACTTTTCACAACTATAGATGGAGCCGAACTCCTATCAGACTTTTCTACAGCAATCGCAGAGGTCTACGCCTGGTTGGAGTTCGGGACCTATTATGAACTCCTTCCCATCTATCGGATTTACTCAGCAGGCACAGTCTTCACACCAGGCCCCACCTAATCTGACACCACTAGTACCGCCGATTACGCTCGACGCTCTACTCCGGAGCCCGGTTCGGGCTTCTTTGCTGATGTTAGACTCCGAGCGATTTGCAGGGATATTTTGGTAAGTGCAAATGTTTATTTATTTTAATTTTGCTTTTTATATATATTTTTTCGCTAAGCGGTTAATAATTTTTTTTAGGTTCGACGACGATGGATGCATCGCAAAAACTATTCAGAAGATTTTCGAGCGGCACTACACAGTGCCGTATACTAGCTGGAGCAAGACTCCGCGTTTCGCTATCGATGAGTGGCTCATCTCTTTTGCGATAATTTTTTTTCATTTTCATACTTAAAACTAATTAATTTTTTTATTTACTAACTTCTTTTTTCAGCAAACATATAACTGGGAGTACTCTCAGACAGAGAGGATCCGAGAGGAATTCGAAGAAAAAGTCAAGGCGCGGCTCCCAAATCAAGTCGGCCGGTGGAAGCGGAAGTGGCGGCAATACCCTGAGACCTCTATGCCCGGATGGATATACCCCAACATGTGGGTCGGACTAGTCGCGCATTGGACATGGGACCTGCACAAGGCGAAGAGCGACCGATGTATTAGGGCCCGGAAGAATCCGAAGACACAGAAGAATGAGGCGACACACCGGGCCGGACAACACTCATTCAAGGCTAAAGGCCGTAATATTGTAAGTCAATTTTTTTATTAATTATATTATAAATATTTAAGTAGTATATTATTTATTAATTAGTATAATAAATAATACTTTTAAATATTATTTACTATATTAAAAAATATTACCTGATTAGTATAATTAATAATTAGTATATTAATTAGTACTTAATTATTAAAATTTTTAAAGGTAGTTTTAATTACTGAATTTGAAAAAATAGGCCGAGGCTACGCAGTCCGAGACAGTCGATTTATTGGCTGTTCTACAAGAGACGAAGCAGAGGATCGACCAGACATGGGTCGATGCGAAGTCCGAGCGCCTCTACAACGAGGTCACCATAAAGATTGATGCTGCCGAGATCGAGATGTCGATAGACAACCCGGATAACTCGGTCCAATCCACGGGTTTGTCGCAGTTCGAGAAGAATAAAATTTTCGCCCAGGTTAGTAGTTTTATAATATTTAATAAAAAATAATACAATTTTTTTTTAATAATAACATTTTCTTTATTTCTTTAATTTTGTAGACCGCTCCGCGGTCGAAAGGCCGAATCTTTGGCATTGGTTCCCTTCAGTCAGAGGCGTCTTCAGCTGCGTCCGGTGTTCAGATACCTATCCGCGGCACCCAGTCCCAACTTCAGGCGGAGCTGCAGCATACAAAGTCTGTGTTAGCGGGGACACAGAATGAGTTATCTGCTGTCAAACAGCAGATGGAGACTTATTCGATGATGTTTACTTATATGTCGAACAGGGACCCTGAATTCGCTGCATGGTTTCAGCAGCAACAGCAACAACAGCAGCAACAGCAACAACAGGAACAACATGTTCTTTTTAATTTATAAAATATTTTAATTTTAATAATTTATTGATTTCAATTTTTTTTAAAAAAAAAAATTAAAAATTTGCTAGGAGTTGCAAATTCCTAGCAAAATTAGCGAGAAAAATTGTTTCTCGCAATTTCGTAGCAAATTTTGCGACGGAAACTGGTTTTCGCAAATTCCTAGCAAAATTTTGCTAGGAATTTGCGACTGCTCAGTCGCAAATCACTCGCACTTTTTTGTTATGTTTTGTAATCGCAGTTTACTCGTAAATATACTGTCGCAAATTACTTGCAAATTTGTGAGGAACTAACGAGTATAAATGGTACTCGCAAATTTGCGAGTAAACTGCGAGTAAAATTCGTTTGCGAGAAGCCATTTGCGATCGAAGAGTACTTGCTAGTAAAACCTTCCTCGCAAATTACACATTTTCTTATAGTGCACGAGCAAATCGTTGCTCATTATATTGCCACGATGAAACGAAGCCACGGGATAGTTGAACCCCCACAGGAATCGAGTTGTCGAAGAAGAACAAATTTAACATTTGCCAACTCTTTGGCATAAAGAAGTAAAGCCCGATCACTTTTCCCTTTGAAATGGATCTGGAAGAAACCTTGTCCTGAAGACGAAAGCCTCCAACAAACACCCATAGGTCCAAATCAGGGAGAGCACAACTTCTCACTCCAAAGAATCACTACTAGAAAATTAGCATAACAAACCAAAGAGAGGCGGTAAGAAAATGACTGAGGTGAAACCAAGGTCAAACCCTAAACAACAAGGATGGTATAGCCCAACAGTCCACGCTGAGGAGCCGTACGAGGAGCAGAGAGAGACTAAAGCCCACCCATCACAAGCCGCCACCACCAACACAACTAAGATTGTCGCATGAAGCATATGTACCTTCGATTCAAGCAAAAAAATATGATCTATTTCCGTTAAAACCGACCATGTTCTTTGAAATCTTCAACAACGAGTCTCATCCTAACTCTAACAAACACAAATTGGCGACTCGGACACGAAAACAAAGCGGAAATGAATCTCACTCAAAGCTTACGATTCGAGCACAACCAAGGAGAGGCCCCATAAAAATTGAAGAAAGAAGAAGGAGGATCAAAACATAAAGACAAAAGAAAAGAGAGAAGGGTCGACGACGAAGGCTAAGTCGCCGACCAAAAAAGAAAACGTGATCGTCTTTTTTTTCTCCTAAGTTTTACTGTTTGAGAGAAACTTTACCAATTGAAAGGAACCAATTTATATCTCTTTTTTTTCTTTATAAATGTCAATATAAATTAAATAGAATATGAAATGTATGTACATACTTTCTCAATTTCATTTGTTTGTTTAATCCAATACATTTAATACAGATAATCAAATTCGATGGAAACTTCTTCGGATTTCGAAAGGGATTACCCCATGGATATCTTGGATCATGTGGTGTCTTAGTCATGTGTCGTATAGGGTGTTACTTAATGGTGATCAGACTGGGAAAATAATACCAAAAAGGGGTCTCAGATAAGGAGATTCACTATCCCATACTTATTTATTCTTTGTACGGAAGTATTCATCATAAACTTGAAACAAAAAGAATTGAGTAAGTCAATTATTAGAATCTAGATAGCTCGTGATAGCCCAACTATATCACATTTGCTATTTGCGTACGACAGACTGTTCTTCTGCCGAGCAAAGGAAGACCAATATCGAGTGGTTCTGGATGTTTTAAGGAAATACAGGAAAGCTTCAGGACAAGTGATCAATTTTGACAAACCTTCAGTCATGTTTGGGAAGAATGTCCCTGATCAAACTAAGATCTACATGAAAAATTTGTTAGGTATTGCTAAGGAAGGGGAAGTGGGAGATTATTTAGGGATACCAGAGAGTCTGGACGAGTCAACGAGTAAAATCTTTAATTATATTAAGGAAAGGCTGAATAATAGGATTAGCGGATGTACATCAAAGTTTGTATCAAAAGGTGGTAAGGATATTCTGACTAGGTCGGTGGCTCTGGCACTAGTGACTTATGTCATGTCTTGTTTCAAGCCCCCTAAGGATTTAATTGCAAAACTAGCCGAGGCCATTTCTAAGTTTTCGTGGAGCTATGATGGTCGGAGTCAGGATATACATTGGATTGCATGGGATAAATTATGCTCCCCAAAAGAAGAAGGAAGGCTGGTTTTTAGGTCATTAGAATCATTTAATTATGCATTGTTGGCTAAGAAGCTATGGAGAATGCATCAATATCCTCATTCACTGGTGGCTAGAATTTTTTAAGAGGAGATATTTCCGTAAGACTCATTCACTTTTTACGAAAAACCGCACTCCCCATCCTTCGGGTGAAAGAGTATTTTCTCGACTCAAGAGTTATTGCGGAAAGGTACCCGAGTTGGTCTAGGATCGAGGAAGAAAATTTCAGTCTGGAATGACTCTTGGATACCTGGTGTTTATCCAAGACCAGGAAGAAGGGAAGGTAGTCGGGTCCATCCTAATCTACAAGTTAGCCAGTTGGTAAACCATGACACGGGGAATTGGTATGAACCATTACTGGGACAGCTCATGGATCCAGAGGATGTGGTTTTGATTAGGGGGATGAAACCTAGTAGAACCCTCAAAGAGGACATTCTACTTTGGCATTTTATGACATCGGGTAAATTCACGGTGAAATCTGGATTCTAACTTTTAAGAGCGATCGAGAAGGACGAACTTGAGTTGGTAGAGGAGGGGTCGAGTCTCAACCCTTTGAAAGCACATGCCTGGAATCTGGATTGCCCCTTAAAGATTAAACACTTTATGTGGCAGGTAGCATCAGATACTTTGGCAATCTCTACACGATTGATACAACGAGGGGTCGTTTGTGATACTCTTTGTAAGAGATGTGGTTTATTTGATGAAACCATAAATCATATATTTTTTGAATGTCCAACTTCGATAATTGTATGTGAATCATCGTGGATCCCCATACTGTCAAATGGCTTCTCAAAAGAATCAATTTTTACAAATTTGGATTATCTTTTTGGAGAATCTCTCTGGAGGGTTTTCAAAATGGAGAACTAGGGGTCATTCCTTGGTTAATGTAGTTTATTTGGAAAGCAATAAATAAAATGATGTTTCAAAGTGTACAACTAGAGGTGGATGTTATACTTGATCAAGCAATGAGTGAGAATGCAACATGGATTCGGGCACAAGAATCACCAACGGAGGTTCATCAAAGGCGTATAAGTTCACTCAGGGACTCGATTAAGAATTAGTGTAGAGTGAATGGCTCATGGGAACAATCGGACCCAAAAACAGAAATTGGGTGGATTTATGAGATACATGATGGAAGGACGATTTTGTTAGGAGTCAGGTGCCTGCGACGAAGCCTCTCACCTTTTCACTCATAGATGGAAGCATTAATTTGAGCGGTGCAAGAAATTCATAGGCGAGCGATAGAGTGTCAAGATTTTGAGACGTAGTGTGCACAATTACTGACCATTATTCAGTCACATGAGGGATGACCAGCTTTTTCAAATTTCATTGACGATTTCACTATCCCGCGAGCCTCCTTTCTCTTGTTTTCCCTTTCTTTAATTTCACGTACGTTTGCACGAACTACTAGGACCTGCAATAGAGATTTCATTTTTGTAAACTCTTTTCCTCCGATTTGGATTCCCAACTCTAGAGTGTTTCTTTAAGTAAATAAGTTGGTTGTTAAAAAAACGAGTTAATTAGGTGGATGTATATTAAAAAAATTATTTAAGTTTTTAACCTAAAAATAATTTACCCTAAATTTTTATTTTATTTTTTTGTTTTCTCATAAATGGGAGATACTTTTGCAAAAATACTCCGATATTTTTATTATTTATATTTTTTGGAATCTTAAAACTAAATAATTCTTTTTGGTTATACACCAAATTAACCCACTATTTAAACCTTTAAAAAATAAAATCATTTACGTATGATAATTAAAGCATATTCGATGGTAAAATACTCACATGAATATTTTATCCAATATAATATTAATAAAGTTAATGTTATTTGGTTATGTAGTTAAATTTTAAATATTTAAAATATGTTGACCTGATATGTGTGGATAGAATTTATCAAATGAGAGACTTGAGTTTTTTAAAATCTTTTTTATTTAGAGACGGAAGCATCTCAACTGAGAGAGTCCATTAATTATATCTCATCCCCTATACATTAATTGTGAAGTCACTTTGACATGTGTCTTCACCTCAATGACTTTCAACCCCAAAATTATGATATGGCAACTTCATGAAATTTAATTGGTTTAATTTAATCTTTAATTTAAATACATATTATGACATTGCAACCAATTTAATCTTTAATTTATGATATTGTTAATTTAAATACATATTATGATTTGGTTAATCCCCTATACATTAATTGTGAAGAACATGTGTCTTCACCACAATGACTTTCAATCCCAAAATTATGACATGGCAACTTCATGAAATTTAATTGGTTTAATTTAAT
>OVAN01011645.1:0-14491 GCA_900406275.1 Anastatica hierochuntica | reverse complement strand
AAAGCTTCGTTCGTGGTGCCTTGCGTTTGCATAGACAATGGGCACTCAACAGTGAGCTTCCCCACAAAGGCATCAATGGTATCGGTATCTTTCATCCTAAGTTTGTCAAATTCTACCATTAAGGTTTGAAGTCTGGTCTCCTTTACCCTTTCAGTTCCGACGTATCGAGCTTTTATCGCGTCCCATACAGCTTTTGCTTTGCTAAGATCTCCAACTTGCAACAGCAAAGCTTCGGGTATGGACTGAAATAACAGAGCAACCGCCAAGTCATTTTTTCTCTTCACTTTTGTCCCCTGCTTCTATAGTCTCCCAAACTTTGTTTACTTTGAGCGCAGCCCTCATGCGCATAGCCCACACCGTGTAGTTGGAAGAGGTCAACATCGGACATTTAATAGAAGATGATCCGGTTGTTTTGTCTTTCATGTCTGCAACATCTCCTTTATCGTCAGTCATGTGATTTGTTGTTTCTTAGTTTTGATAGCAAAGTAATTGAATCAAGAGATCGATCCAACGCTCTGATACCAAGTATTGTTTTAGAACTTATGCAAATCGAACACTTAAACACCAAAACTCTTTATTAATCTCTCAAGGAAAAATCACTTAAAAAACCTTAACTCTAAAGCTCTCAATCACAAGACTCAAAAACCACACACGTAGAACCATAACTTGGTCCCTTATTTATATGTTAAAACAAGTCCTAATCCTACTAGGAATCTAAGCTTATCTAGATAACTACTAAATCTTTATCATATCTCGATTTCCTTTTTTCCTCTTCAAACTCGGTTTCTTCTTGAGTAAGTTACTTCAAGCTTACGTCAACAGAAAGAACCAGAAAATAATAAATGCTACTCCATGAACTCCAGAATGTACACAATCAGAGATTAGCTGTAGCATAATCTCCAAGAGAATTCTCCCCATATTCTGCCAATGAAACCACATTTTCCTCCCATGCACCCATCCTGAAAATTCGTCACTTGCTACTGATTTGGATCCACCACTGAAGATCGTATCAGCACGCAGAACCCCATCAAACTCACCTTCAATCCCAAGAGAATCTCATTCCCTTGACACACGATTCCCCTCGAAGAGATACAGTCCCGACCCTGAGGTAAAGCGGCTAAAGCATAAGGTTTAGGCGCGAATGTTTTGTATATAATAAATGGGCATCACATTTTACAGCAAATTAGCTTGTAGTCTAGTGGTTGTGGTGTTTCTTTGCCTCTACACGACCACCGTTCGAACCTCAGTGGTTTTTTTATTATTTAAAATTTATTTTTACTTCTTCAGCTTTAGGCAGGAAATTTTATCGGGCCGGGCCTAGAGATACAAACCATAGACCCATTTATCCCTTTTGAAGCTTCAAGGCAAGAGATTTAGAGACAAAACAACAGCGACTGATACTCAACTTGACCCGATAGCTTCTCAACACAACACCCAGTTGAATCCTTTAATAAAAACTGACAGAGCATCCTTTCCATTAGCTAGATCTCTACTCCTCAACCCTTACCCTCACTACCAAAACCTTTTTCCCACACTTCATTAGCCATGCGCCTCAACACAAGTGATATACATCCCTCCGCCACTAACTTGAACCCCCGAGAAACTAGCAACCAAAAAACCCCTTTTAATCGAATATGAGTTCGAACCATCCAAACTAGAAGTTGTGAGATCTCACTTTCATCATCCCGTTGAAGCCACAAACCGATTGCAGAACCGAAAACAGGAACCTCCGAAGATCGGTCTTGAACCATCTTGAACCAATAAGACTATCTTTTTAATTAAGCTAATGTCAAATTGTACACTTCATCATTTCTTTTCTTTCATGTCATGTTTTTTACCACATTTATGTCATCATTTTTGTCCAGTAGAATTAAAATAAATCAGATTTTTCTGCTAAAGTTACTTTTCTTTTAATGATATAGATAGCTAAATATTGTTCTATGTGTTTTTTTAACTTTATTGGGTTTTTTTGTGTTTAGTAATTTGATCGAGAGTTTTAAAACATAATTAATTAATATTTTATTTGCATTGTCATCTGCTTGTAGAGATAATTCAAAATCTCAAGCACATTGAACTTGCTTTTTAAAAAGTTGGATTAAAAAGATCCTAAAATAGTTAGATATTTCAAATACTTTTAGTTTTAGTTTGAATTAAAACAAAGTTTCTATCCACTATTAAAAAGTACAATAAATTGGAGGAAGTATAATACGGATTGACGACGATGACGCAAAAATGATATGATTAATGTATTTTTATTAAATTACATGTGCTTTTTTATATATATGTATTTTAATCATGTGATACATGTGATAGTTAATAGAAATAACCCGTAATATCGTGCAGGTATTTATCTACTAACATTAATGAATCTTCATATCAACGTTACATAGCTTTAGGTTAGTCTGGCGGATTTTTTCTGTTAACGCTAAGGATTCAATATTATTAAACCAAAAAGGAGAAACATAGTAAACGAGTTACAAAAGAGAACATCAAAAGGTGTCTCCATAGTGAACATCAGCATAAGGTAGAGGCCAAGAACCATTAAGGTAAATAGTAAAATGAAATAGAGAAATACGACTCTCAGCTCCTCTGTGACTTGCCACAAAAGTAATACTATGGAGCTTCATCTGAGAGTCTCTCACTAAGCCATTTTGGGCCATTAGACCCGATGTAGGAATGGAAATGGTATGAATTGGTGAAACTTTTAGCCAGATCATGAGTATTTGAATTGCTCTTCTTCAGTACATGAGTAACTTTCCAGAATTCAAGGGCTTGTAGGCACTTCTGTATATATGATAGTATAACTAAAAACAAGGGATATTTGTGTGGAGACGTGATTGTCTCCACTACTTGATCGCAGCTCCATTCGAAGGCTATTTTCGTGGGGTGATATTGGACATACTTTCGACAGCGAAGTAGACACCGTGTAGCTTTGCTTCAAGAGTTGAAGATATGAAGGAGAAGGCCTTGCGGCCATGAACAAGACAAATACCTTGATGATCACATACCAGCCACGATTCTCCACATTATGAGCTATTATGCTTCTACGAGGATCCTATGTTGCGTTTCAGCATGTCAGATGGTGGTGGTCTCCATAATACTCGATATACATGAGCAGAAAGTATCATTGGTGTCAACTGAAGTGACGATTTATTAGCTCTCAACCATAAATCAACTTCTTCTCTAGCTTTTTCAAAGATCATTGAAGCATTGGTTGTTGATTTCTCAAAGATTGGTCGGTTCCTAGCTTTCCGCAATTGCCACAGAATCCATGGAAATACATGGCCGCTCAAAGTATTTGTGTCATTGTTCTTGCTTAACGCCACAGGTGGTGAATGTTCAGCAAAACAGAGGATGGAGAGAAACCGTTTGGTGGGACAGTTCTGGGATATATGTCCAGACATGTTGTGCTTTGTGGCAACAAAATAAGACACGATTTATCGTTTCTTCACTTACCCTGCAACATGCGCATGTAGTGATGGAAAGAAAGCCTCTTGATTGTAATCTTTTGGAAACTGCAAGAGCAGCAGATAATGCTTTCCATAAGAAATGCTTTAACTTGGGCATTGTTCGAAGATGCCAAATCTGAGTCTAAACATTTTTCTCCAGTGGTGATAGGACTGGTTCCTCAACGTCTTGATTCTTCACTGTCGTTTCCCATAGTCTATAGCCGTTTTGAGAAGTATATGCACCTGATTTCGTATAGGGCCACAAGAAGGATTCCAAGTCATTCGATGTTTTAATCTTGAGTATAACGGATGTATATGTGTCACTAAAGAGGATGCACACCTTAGACTCATCCCAACGACCTGAGATAGGGTCTAAAAGATGGTGAACCTTCAATTTCGGATTGTTATATTCATCAAAGTAGATTGGCGGTCTTGGTTCTGAATCAAATAACTAGTTGTCTAGCCTTGTACCTATTAACTTCATCAATCCTTTTACAAAGAGATCTCTACCAAATATGATATTGCGCAACACATAGGAAGGAAATTTACCTCCACCACAATCAAACAATGAATTTTTATTGAAGTATTTATGCTTATAAACCCGAGCCAGCAAAGTATGTGGTCGTGATAAGATTTGTCAGTCCTGTTTAACTAATAGAGCTTGGTTGAAAGCACTTATATCATGGAATCCCAAGTCTCCTTCTTCCTTTTTCCGATAGAGCTTATTCAAAGCAACCAGTGAGTTTTTTTTATTTGATCCACTAGTCCACCAGAATTTCAGTATTGCATTAGTCAGATTTTTACACAAATCAATGAAGAGTTTAAAGCATGACATTGCATAAACCAGGAGAGAAAGCCCAATTGATTTGAGGAGGACTTCTTTTCCCCTTAGGATAGTGATTTAACATACTAACCGTGGATTCTTGACTGTAGTTTTTCCTGGATACATTTAAAAAGATTTTGATTCAATCCACTAAAACATTATTGCCAACCAAGATAAGTACGTTCTCCACCTCCTTTTGTTATCCGTAGCATCTTCTTCACCATGATCTTGGTATTGGCTGAGATTTGTGTTCCAAATATAACAGAAGACTTCATATAGTTGATCATTTAGCCAGAAACTTCACCATACCTCCCAAGACAACGTATCAACTCCTCACTCTTTTCCTTGTTAGCTTTACACATAAAAAGGCCATCATCGGCGAAGAAAACGTGGTGAACCGCTGGACCATTAGAACCGATAGAGATCTAGAGACAACCAGCAGCTTCCGCTTGGTTTAGCATATTAACAAGAGCTTCCGTGGCTAGTATTAACAAGAAATGCGAGAGGGCGTCTCCTTGGTGTACGTCTCTTTCTGGTTTGATAAAACCATGTTGGTTGCCATTAAACAAAACATAGTACGTAAATGTACTTACGCAAGCCATTATCCATCGTATCAACATTCTGCCAAAACCCAACTTCTCCAAAAGTAATTCCAAGAAAGACCATTCGACACAGTCGTAGACCTTAAACATATTCGTTTTCATGACCATATAATACTTAGAAATCTTTGGCTCTGTGCGTACTGTGTGGGTCATTTCATGGGCAGTTAAATTGTTTTTGGTGATAAGTCGTCCCGAGACAAAGGCTCCTTGAGTGTTGGATACAATGTCAGGCATAGTGGTTTTTAGACGGTCGCAGAGAATACGAGAGATGATCTTATATTGAACCGAGAAAAGGCTAATTGGTCTCATATCCTACATTAGAGAAGGATCAGTAAACTTTGGGAGAAGAAAATGTTGCATATGATTCAATTCATGAGGAAGAATTAACAGCTGTCGAGAAGAAGTGTTTTACCTCAACGTCGATCGCATGTCCCACAATAGGCCAAAAACGCTTGTAAAAGGCCCAGTAAAACCACCAATGTTGGGAGCACTACTTCGTTTAACGCCAAAGGCAGCTCGCTTGATTTCCTCCTCATGTATTGGAGCAGAGAGGAAGGCGTTAATTTTCGACAAGATTCTTGGAGTCAAACCATTAAAAAGGGCCTCTGGGTAGTAAGGATTAGAACTAGAAAACAAGTACTTGAAGTATTCCACGGCAATGTTACCCTTTGAACCTTCAGAGAACTGTTCAATGCCATTGGAATCCTTTAGCATTAGAACATGGTTCCTTAGAGCATGTCCAACGCACAAAAACTCTCAAAGGTTCTTAAAAAGAAAAGAAAATATTATCATAGTACTCTTTAGGTCACGTACTCTTTCAATGGTAGGTTTAACTTTTTTCAGTTCAGCCTCCATATCATCATCGTTCAAGCGTTTGATACGATTAGCATAGTTGGAGTTCGTTACTTTTTTCCGTTTAGCTAGTTCTCTCCTACAACTAGATAACTGATATGTCAAGCTAATGTTAGGGTCCACATTACCAGCCAACCAGCCTTTGCATACAATGTCATCCACGCCGGGTTTAGTTATGAGTCTTTTATCAAAGTAGAATCGGCCCTTACCCAATGCACCAGTCTTCGAAGAGAATTTTATCAATACTGGTCTGTGATCGGATCCCCGCATCTCCATGTAGATCATGTTTGAACTCAGAAAAAGCTGAAACCATTCCCCATAGCCAAAAATTCTATCTAAATGGCTTTGAATCCAAGTGTCGACCTTAACTCCAACCCGTGAGAGTAAGTTTTCATAGCTCCATAGCTCTATGATTTTGCATTTTATGGCCATGTTTCGGAAATCCCAAAAAGTGGATTCATGTCTCAATGGACCATCGCACTTTTCATCGTTGTTCGATAGCTCATTAAAATCGCCTACAAGAATCCAAACATCGTCTCCAACAAAACCAATACTCGACAAATGGTCCCAAAATAATTTTCTATTTGCTCTTATCGGATCGCCATATACACATGTGAGGAAGAATAAGAGAGAACCACAGAAACTTTGACATCGATAAGACGCTTGTTTGAACATAAAACATCAATGGTATAACCATTTTTCTACATTAAGGCCAGACCGTTGCTTAAGCCAATTGGATCAACATTAACAAGATCATTGTAACCAAAGCTATTTTTTAAACCAATAAAACATAGTCGTACTTTTTTTAGTCTCTATTAAAAATAAAAAAATATGGAAAAATGTTTTTACGCATCTCTCTCAAACGTTAAACCGTCTAAGTGCCTAATGCATCTTGACAGTTCCAACTCAGAATGCTCGTTGGCTTGGAAGTGGCTTCAATACAGAAGCCACCAAATGTTCTTGGGTTTTCGGGGATTTAGTAATAGACAGATCATGAATGTCTTTGCCCTTTCTTTTAGACACACTCTTTGGTTGTGAAGCATCCACCGTAATCTTCACAGTGTACTGATTCATTGCTTGATCTTTGAATTTTCTCTTCCAGGATGGAGATCGCTTTCTAACCGAGCTTTTCACAACAGAGGAACCAGCTAGGCGAACCGTAGAAGGACCAACTTGGGAACCCGTAGAATCATCTGCCATGAAAGAAGAGGAGGATCTCTTAACCGCGGAAACTTCATATTCATTACTACTCTAAAAATCATGGTCAGGTGTACAGATGATGGGTTTACCATTCACTATATTGTCTCGTTTAAGCCAAAAACTTTTTTGTCGAAGTCAAAATCTCTTCCAGTGTGGTTACTGACCACTAAGGTGATTAATGGTTGTTTTATATCGAAGCTTCATTATCACGTTCAATGGACTGTCTTATCCTCTCAATACGAGCAAGCCTCTTCGTAGGATCAGAATGAAAAACATACAACATCATCATTCTTTGATCCTCATTCAATAAAGATTTTAACAACGGAGGAAATCTAGGAGGAGGAGCCACGCGGCCATCAATCTTTGGTCCTCAGATATTCTATGACTTTCCTCCATGGCTTCGTGGGATTTTAAAATGATGCTAACCCCATCGAGTTGTTGTTTCAGCAGAAGAAAATTCTTTTTCTCATGAGTCAACCTGTAGAAATGGAAAATGCTTACGGATCCTTTCATACTCATAGTTTATGGCGATCGATCCACCATTACGGAGATTCGGAGTTCTTGTCGGGAAATATATGGATGACCAACACCAAGATGAATCTTAACTTGCATAAATTTCATCTTTTGTGATGCATCAGGGTTAAACTCAATTTCAATCACTTTCCCTATGGCCTCCCCAAGACACCTAATCTTATGAATGGTGCAATTGGCTCTGGGAATGTTCCCGATACGGACCCACACTTCGAACGATGTCAAGAAATCAAGAGGAGGTGTTTCTACTCATCGCTCAAGCAAGAGAGCCCGATTTTTAAAGGACCAAGGACAGTCTTTTAGGACCATCTTGATATCTTCTTCTCTCTGGAAAAGGAAATGGAACCTATCCTTGGAGAGAGCCACACCTATAACCTGATCATAGACTCTCCACAATTTGGCATTGCCTCAATCATCTTGTCCATGGCTTGGGCAGAGGGATTGAGAAATCTCCCGTGAAGACTAACCGCATTGTCAAAACAAAGATTGAAACGAGGGTTATTTGGAAGGTCGATAGGAACATCATCTTCAAGAGAGATCAAATTCATTGCAAGTTGTAGAAAAATCAACCATTGTTTGCTGGGGAGGATTCCGACGAGCAACCACTGAAGTACGGCGTGAAGTAATTTTTGGTAATAGATCAGTAAATACACTAAGGAAAAAACACTTATAAAGACAAAATTCCACCATTAATTTTGCGGAGATCGTTGCGAAACATAGAAATAAGGAAAAAGCTTTTTAAAGAGTCATTATAGTAAGAAAAGAAAATTCGTTAAATCTAGAACAGAGAAAAAAAAGGGGTTTAGAATCAAGGAGTAACGACCGTTGCAAAGATTGTCGAGGTTCCACACCAAAAACGGAGGATAAAGAAAAAGGAAAAAGTAAAGACTATATTTCAAACAGAGAGACCTAATCAAACACTGCACAGAAAGTCTAAAAACAATTCAATTGGTTTCTAGGAGTTGGCAAAATTAGTTGGAACTTTTTGGTTCACTCTAGTTTAGTTAAATATTTGTACACAAATTGTAAGCTCTTCTTCTTTGATAAGTAATAATGTCTATGAATAATGTGTTATCTCTTATTGATATCCTACGAATATATATATACAATGATTGACCTCTCTTCTATACAATCTTCTAAGGAAACTTAACATTTACCAATACACAATAGAAAAGATATGGTAACAAGATATGAACGTAATCTTCTTCAGAACTTGTGTTCCAAGTTTGTCTTCTCACAAATACTCCCCCTCAAATTTGTGCATGAAGGTCGCAAATGCCCAACTTGCTGCATAGATATCGAAATTGTTGCACACCTAAACTTTTAGTAAACATATCCGCAAGTTGTTCCAAAGTATAAATCTTCATAGCCCGAAGAGAACCTGTCGTTATTTAATCTCGTACATAGTGACAATTACTCTCAACGTACTTTGTGCGTTCGTGAAACACTGGGTTTCTTGCTATATGTAACGCCGCTCGATTGTCACAATATAAAGTTATCGGACCATCATGTTGAATACCAAAACTCTCCAATAATTCACGGTTACACTTCAACTCTAAGACTGTATCCGTCATAGCGCGATATTCTGCTTCAGCGGTAGAACGTGCAACCACGCGTTGCTTCTTGGTCTTCCATGCAATAGGTGAATCTCCCAACGTTACTACAAAACTACTCAATGATCTTCGTGTTAGCGCACATGCCGCCCAATCGGCATCACAATACACCGTGAATCTCAGCTCACTCTTCGCGGATAGCAGGATTCTTTGGCCAGGACAACTCTTAAGATATCTCACCACACGTAACGCACCGTACCAATGTTTCTGTTGAGGGTGATGCATAAATTGTGCTAACACGTGAATAGTATAAGACAATTCAGGACGAGTTATCGTCAAGTACACGAGCCGACCAACGAGTCTTCGATAACTCTCTGGATTTTCATATAAATCGTCGCCAGATTCCGTAAGATGATGGTGTTGCTCAACCGGAGTTGCAACAGGTCGACTTCCCAACAAACCACATTCAGCTATTATATCACACGCATATTTTCTTTGAGACAAATATATACCCTGCGAGGAACGTGCTACCTCTATGCCCAAAAAATACTTCAAGTAACCCAAGTCCTTCATGCGAAAGCATTGTCCCAAATACTGCTTAAAACGATTGAGTGCTTCACCATGATTACCCCCAATAACAAGATCATCTACGTACACAATTACGTATAGTTCCACCTCTCCTCTCTTCAAGTAAAACAGCGAGTAGTCTTTCTTCTTCTGAATTAAACCATACCCGTTGAAAGCTGTTGTGAGTTTAGCAAACCAACATCGCGGAGATTGTTTTAAACTATAAATGGATTTTTTGAGTTTACACACTTTGTTTCCATCAGTATTGTGAAATCCCGGTGGAAGTTTCATATATTCTTCCTCTTCCAAATCGCCATGAAGAAAAGCATTGTGTACGTCCATTTGGTGTACTTCCCAATTATTTGTCGCTGCTATCTTCAAAAACATACGAACCGTGGTCATTTTCACCACTGGTGCAAACGTCTCGTCATAGTCGATGCCTTCTTGTTGACGGCTTCCCATAGCAACTAATCGCGCCTTATATCTTTCGATCGTTTCATCAGATTTATATTTGATGGTAAAAATCCAACGACGTCCTATAGCTTTCTTGCCTTGTGGCAAATCCGTCACATCCCACGTTCTACTTATTTCCAAGGCATCTACTTCACTCGACATGGCTTTTTCCACCTCTCGTCTAACATTGCTTCAGCATATGTCTGTGGCACACTATGTGTTGTAATCGCGGCAAGGAAAGCTCTATGTCCTGCAGAGAATCTTTCACAATCAACATAGTTTGCAATAGGGTACGAAATTGAACCTGAATCAGGCAATGATGGCGGTGGAGAGAGGTGCAGCGCGTCATTTGAAGTGGTTGTGTAGAGAACATAATCACGCAGCTTTGTCGACTTAGTTCTATTTCGTTGACCTTTTCCGAGTGTGGGAAGTGTATGTTCGGCAGATGGCGTGGACTTTTTTTCCAACACCGCCGGTTCGGTCTCTGTTTCTACTTGTGTTTGTGGTTCAATCACCACTTGGTCAACCTCAGGTGCAATCTCCACATGTTCTATGTTGAACGGAGTCGTGTCATCATTCACTTCTATTATCTCATTTTGATGATGAACTTTACGCGGAGTAGAAGTAAATAGTGGCACTATTCCCTCATCATCATCAAATCTCGGATGTGAGGAGCGTAAATCTCGTGTCTGCCCTTCAATTTTCTTTGATGCGAACGGGAAGATAGTTTCATGGAACACCATGTCCCGAGAGATAAAAAATTCACCAGTCTCAAGATCATATAATTGGCACCCTTTTTCCAAATGGATACCCCGTAAACACCGAATTTCTGCTCCTTGTTGCGAACTTATCTTTGTCTCTATTATTCTTGTGAGCTTAACACAACGACCCCAACACTCGTAAGTGTTCAAAATCTGGTGACTTACCAAACAAAATCTCATATGGTGTTTTCCCTTCCAGCAACGGCGTTGGCGTACGATTAATAAGATGACTCGCCGCCAATACACATTCACCCCAAAAATTAATCGGAAAGTGAGCTTGGAACATTAAGGCTCTAGAAATATTGAGTATGTGTCGATGTTTTCTCTCCACGTACCCATTTTGTTGAGGAGCCGACACACACGAAGTTTGGTGTAGAATTCCCTCGGATGCAAAATACGACTTCATATAAAAAAAAACACGGTTCCATTGTCACTTCGTATCACTTTTATGCATTTTCCAAATTGATGTTCAACCATCTTCAAAAAATTTTTCAGAATACTTGAGACTTCACTTTTCTCCTTCATCAAATAAATCCACACCGCACGGGAAAAATCGTCTACGATTGTCAAAAAATATACCGCACTAGAGGAAAAAGGAGTTCGATAAGCACCCCACACATCACAATGAATTAAGTCAAAAATAGCTGCAGCTTTATTATCACTTTCAGAAAAACTATCTGAGTTTGTTTCGCTCGATAAAAAACATCACACACCGTTTCATTCTCGGTTGCCTTAGACATAACAATAGATTTTGATAAATAAGATGTGACCCGACTTGATGGATGTCCTAAGCATCGATGCCACAAGTCATAAGTACCACTACTAGTTGCTGCTTTATTCGCTATTCCTCCTAGCCTTCCTCTGAAAACATAGACCCTGCCGCACTCTTCACCCGCACCAATCATCGTTCGGGTACGATCCTGGAAAACACATAAATCCTTTGTGAAAGTGATCGAAGATCCTTTGATGGCCTTTAACAACTTAGCAACAGAAATCAAAGAACATTTTAAATTAGGTGCATATAATACTCCTCTAAGCCACATGTCACATCCGAAACATATGTCTCCTTGCTTAACAACAATAGTGCTATCACTGGCAGGCAAACCGATCGAGCACGGAACAATATCAAGTACATTAGATAGATAATCCAATTTCCATGTCATATGATTCGAGGCTCCTGTGTCAATTATGAATTCAATCGGTTCGATCTTACCATTGAGTTTCTTTGTTGGATCCGGACGTGGTGTGCTGATGAAGTTAATAAGAGTCGTCCACTGATCATCATTGAGTTGTGGCAGTAAACTCTGTTCATACTCAGCTGGCTTCTTTGCGACATGAGCAGCAACAGCCCCTTGTGGCGGCAGCACCTGCACTGCATTTGCCGCACCAGAAGCATTTCCCCTTTGCACATATCCCCCACGTCCTCTGCCATAGCCTCCGACCATGCCCCCACCGCGTCCTCGACCACGTGAACCCCCACGCATACCACCACTTCTTCCTCGTTCTCCCCACCAATGTGGGTATCCTTTCAATTGGTAACAATCGGTGACTCCATGACCAACTTTCCCACAGTGAGAGCAGACTTGTGTCTCTGTTTCTCGATGAAAACTTGCTCCTCTTCTCTGTTTCGTATTTGCCTGCACTGAGAAGCCTATAACTTCTGGTTTCTCTTCTCTGTTTTTCGCTATTGTTTGTTGTCTTTCTTCCCTTATTATTCTCTGATAAACTTGAGACAATTTCGGCAGAGGTTCCATACTCGTAATCGTAGATCGCACTGTACCAAACTTCGTAGCATCTAGACCCATCAAAAACTCGTGTGTGCGATCTTATTCCTGGTCTTATCGCAACAAGGCAGTGATTTCTCCACAACTACATGTTCGAATTGGCTTATAGATTGCCAATTCATCTCGCATCTTCTTTAGTCTCCCGTAATAGACAGTTACTGTGTCTCCTTGTTGTTTACAACAAGCAATATCAGCTTTTAGTTCATGGACTCTCACTCCGTTGCCTGCGGAAAATTGTAGCTTCAGATCCTCCCATAATTGATCTGCTTCTTCAATCATAGAGATTGTGGTATGTATCGAGGGCTCAATGGTATTCATAATCCAAGCCACAAGCGTCGCATTCACAACTTCCCATTGTTCAATGCCTTCTGTTGATGTAGGTTTCTTCAGAGCTCCATCAATGAAGCCTAGCTTTCTCTTCGTTCGTAGTGCATTCCGCACATGCGTTGCCCACTCCTCATAATTCTCCCCCTTAAGCTGAACCGTAGTTATCAGATTTCCAGGTCCATCCACTGGATGGAGATAGTACGGAGACATAATCGCTTTGGCGTTCCCACGTACTATTCCTGTCTCCACCTCCTCTGTTATCTCCTCTGTTTTCTCTCCCAACATACTCACGTTTTAGGGTTTTTCTTCTTTAGTTTTCTATTGGCTCTGATATCATAATAATGTTTATGAATAATGTGTTATCTCTTATTGATATCCTACGAATGTATATATACAATGATCGATCTCTCCTATACAATCTTCTAAGGAAACTTAACATTTACCAATACAAAAGATATGGTAACAAGATAGGAACGTAATCTTCTTCAGAACTTGTGCTCCAAGTTTGTCTTCTCACCAATAATAAGAAAACAAAAACAAATCACAACTTGATCGTCTATTGGGTTTTTTTTTTTTTTTGAAATCTATTATCTTAATCTAATACTCTCTGATCTGGTAAATTCAAGTAATCAAAAGTTATATGAGTCCACTAAAATTATCCTATAGGCAAAAAATCACCAATTCACGGATTTCCTGAAGTTATTAATGGTCTTTTTCTAAAAAATAACTAGACTTTGTGTAATAATAATTTGTATTATATATATGCACACACACTTTAAGCTCTTATCTTATCATCATCAGATTCATCACAACTTGACTGACACCTCATTTAGAGTAACTAGGGGAAGTCCCGCGGTACACGAGGGTTTGTGTTTGTATTTTTTTTTCTAATTTCTCAAGTTTGAGGTGTGGTTTGATGAAATTATTTTTTATTTGTAGTGTTTTTATTACAGTGCATTCTTATTAAGAGTGTGTAATGTATAAAAGTTTAGTAATTTGAATATGAAAGCAATAACTAATGTTAATGTGTTAAAATTTTAAAAAATGTTCAATAGGCATAACACTTTTAGTTAACCACATGAATACAAAGTCTCTCGACAAAACAACCTCATGTAGTGTAGGCATGCTTGTTGGTGCTCATATCTTCTCTTTGGGAAGACTTCATGTGTTTTTTACATAGCAAGAATGTCGGTCTCGCCATTGTAGATTGTTCCTTTGGTAATCTGTAAATGGGAGCAAATATTTCTTTAGTATTAGATATATAACTTTTTTGTTTAGGTGTTTTTCTACCATATATTTGTGCACTTTTTTCTCTCTTATAATGACGTGATTGTCGATCTTCTTCTCATATATAACATGCATTGTACGCTATGTTATTTTTTTATTCTTGTAGTTTATATTATAGATTTAGTACATTGTGTCTCATTTTCTCGGTAATCCGTTATAAATTTATCTGTAGACGATATTCCTCACGCTTTCTTCTAGTTCTACTTATCCTTGTAAGATGTGCAGTCTTTGTGGGGTTGTAACTCTTGAATGAGCAACATAAAGTTGTCCATGACTGAAGACTGGCCTGGTCAAGTATATGA